>CAJHQP010001980.1:0-97070 GCA_905132765.1 Moricandia arvensis | reverse complement strand
TCGTATGACCTGACTGGTTCGTTCCCTTGCACCATGGTCCGTCCGGATAACCTTATCCAGGTCTGGGGGTGTGATAGCTCATGAGAATAACCATGAAATGGTGTTTGTGCCACATGTGTGAAATAGGATATCTTCAGCTCAAAATCGTTCCTCTGGAAAGATGGAGGAAGAATAGCATATATGTTGGCATATAATTGATCTGGACGACTATAGTCAGCTAATGTGCTAGATTGAGCAGCATGGGCTTCAGCTCCAGCTTGAGCTACATCATCTTCTTCTAGTTCAGGGATTACAATCCCCTGATGACCTTCGAGGTTATAAAGGTCCCCTCTCTCCTTCCTAGTCACGATCAGCATAGCAACCTTCTCTGCTTGGGAATCACCGTCGATCGATGTCTTGGTACTAGTGTCAATCAATTCCTGCAGATGAGTGTCGATCGACGAAGAAGTGTTGTCGCCGATCGACGCTAGTCGCTTCTCCTTGCGGATGCTACGTTCAATGGCTATTGGGTCTGAGAAAATTATGTCTTTTTCCTTGTTGCTAGTGGTACTGCTGGGCAAGCACCTGAAAGACAGAATACAAAAATTGTAAGTAAACTAAAAAGAAAACCTAGACAAAACTTGCAAAACAAATTTAATGGTGATCCTTACTCCCAGGCAACGGCGTTAAATTGGATACGTGCTCAAATTACCCTAGAGCTATTGATTATTCTCTCAAATAAGAGGTTCAACTGTATTACTTAGGGATGAAATCCACAGAGAGTGAGGGCACACAACAGATATGATAATCGACTTAGTTAAGCTAGGAAATTAATAAGACTTTAGAATGAGTAAATAAGGAAATAGTTGGTTTGTAAACAAGTAAGGAAAATAGCTAGATATAGGGTTTTCAGGTAGTGAATTATAAAATAGCTAGATCTAGGATTTTCAGGTAGTGAATTAGAATGGATGGAAACCAAGGGGTTTTCAGACATAGAACATGAATTCAATTAGTAAAAATATTTTAAGTTATATATAAATATATGGCTAAGCTCAGAGTCTACTACGTTTATGTGCCAATTCGGAATGACCGTCGAGCGATGATATGTAAACGACATCGATCGATGGCTTTCTTAGTCAAGCATTAAAACCATAAATGATTGGTTCACTTAAAATTAGTACACCATTCTCTTGATTGTCCCTAGTAACTTAAGCTCAACAAGATTTGTTCAGGTAATGATCATACTCTCGCAGTGTAAATTAATTTAATATCATGGTTCTAGTTAGCTACTCTAGAACACAAGCAATAAACACAATTATGATGATAGATCTAATAATCACTCTAACAATTCTATTGTATGGCTAATCTGTCAAAACCATTTAAACCCTAAATCTAATAAAGTTACTACTCAGACATGGATAAGTAGAACATAATCATAAACATGAAATAACGCATAAGATAAAGAATATGGATAGAAACTAGGGTTCCAATACAAAGCTTGAATAGTCTTTGATCTTCTCCCCAAAAACCCTAAACTACGACAAGTGTGTCCATACCATCATCTCGTTTCATGATAATACAATCAAAAGCTCAACCCAAAATTACCTCGAGTTGGCGGACGCACACCAAAAATCTTATGAGGAAGAAGATGCGGTTGATGAGCTTGACGGATTATGTACGAAGTAAAAGAGGACCACTCTGTTCTCTCAGCTCCCAAAAGTAGTACCACCTTTGTGTGCATATGTAATAAAAGTCAATGTCGTTCTCACTCATGGCTCGATTGACTGTCTTAGCCACTCTACTATCATGGAGTTCATGCTGACCATATTTCCAAGTCAGGGTGACCTTCATGTGGTTTTTTTAATGAGCTATCGATGAACCTTGTTTTTCTCTTAGCTTTAGCCTGAAGAGCACTCATCTTTAATGTTGCCATTTATTGTAATGTTCTCTTTTTAGTTGCACTGATGTAATCGCCGCTCCTTGATTATTCAATGATTATATCGAATACATAGAAATCACAGCTTTCTCACCAGACACACTGGGAACAATCGATTTTTTTCTTCTATTTTGTTGATTAAGAGTAAACATGAATTATGGAAAGAGCTTTGAAAATAGTAAAGAATTGAGAAATCATCAACTAGATTGTTAAGTGGAAACTATGCTCTGAAACCTTGTAACAAGGATGTGCTAAATATTGTATGTGTAATCCATGTGGCTAAACGCCAAAATAAATATATGTCGACATTAGTTGGTTGATAAGGATTAAGCTCTTATTATCTCTAAACAATAGCTAGAGTAATTTTCCCTAACTAATAAAATATTTATCTACCTAAAATATATAATATGATCCTTATCACAACAATCATTGTTTTTCCATATGACTAGAGCCTTTTAAGTGAAGCAAAAGTAAAAAAAAAAAAAAAAGGCTTTTATGAATTCTGGCTCAATTGATAAAAAATGGAGCTAAAATACTTTAATTATTTAGATTTCACAAATTTAATCTAGTAATTCATAACCTATCATATCTATAAATTTAAACCTATAACTTTTTCATTTATGTTATTTATTTAATAAATTTGATTGGTTGATATGAGTTCATTTTCTATTACTATAAATTGACGAGGCTATTTTTAATCCAATAGCTGTTTCAGTAGCTACAATTGCTATAACAAAAATTGAGAATTATCAAAAAAAATTAGCAAATGTTACAAATTTATATTAACTATGTTGAGTATAAGTTCAAGACTCGTAAGAGTAAACTAAGAGCATCATTATCCCTGGCTCTTAGCCAGGGTTCTTAGCGTGGGGCTTACTGTTTTCTTAAGAACTCAGCTCTTAAAGTTCTTCTGCAAGAGTCAGTTCTTAAGAAGTTCTTGCACTGTTCGCGGGCCCCACTGACATGTGGCGGCCCGCAATTGGTTCTTCCTTTTTTTTTCTAAAAAACAGACAAAAAAAAAATTAAGAATCCTTAAAGGGTTCTTAGGGATAATGATGCTCTAAGAGCTAAGAGCTAAGAGCCAAACAATATCTTCAAAATAGAAAGTTAGATGAGATTAGGAGTTATCTCTAGCGCCTATTTGTGACAGGTCAGTCAAAAAGGCTCTCAGAAAAAGCTATTTTGTATTCAAGGGTCGGATTGGTAGTTGTTACAAGTCTAAGAGCACTATTATCCCAAGTCTCTTAGGGGGTTTTTAAGTGCTTTTTCAGTGTGGAGCCCACCACCAAAACAAGAAACATCTCTTAGAGCACCCACAATGGTGATCTTTAGTGGAATCCTTAGGAAAAATAATAATTAAATAATCAAAAAAGTTAAGGATTCATTCTAAAAAATTCTTATATAAGGATTGATTCTTATACTATTCACGACACGTGGCGGTCCGTGATTGGTTGGTATTTATTTTTTTTAATTTTTTTTTTAAAATCTGAAAAAAAAATAATAATAATTAAAAAATTAAAAAACATTATTCCTAAGGACTCTAAGGAGATCTACGGTTGCGGATTCCCTTATTGTTGCCAAATAAAAACCTGTTGCTTGCACTATTTGCGGGCCCCACCGACACGTGGTGGCCCGCTATTGGTTTTTTTTTTTTTTTTTACTGAAAAAAGAACAATTTTTTTTTAAAAATAAGAACTCCCACAAGAGGGGTTGTGGGATAAAGATGCCCTAATATTGCGAAGTTTTGTCGGTAAGCATCTCACGTGGGATAAGTTCCCTTATGGATAACCATTGCTCATAAAGTCCCAAACAATTAGAAAACAATTGGAAAGTAATAATCAAGTGGATCTCGGAGCAGTGGACCAAACATGAGACATAACTTTTTAGCAAAAACAAAATAATCACATATTCATTATTCAAGAATCGTGCAAGTTTTTTTTTTTTTTTTTTTTTTTTTTTTTTTATAATCCAGTATCCGACCACTAAGCGTGATCGACTAGCCCATTAGGCCTAAGCCTACGCCATTACAGGAATTTTTAAGCCTCCACTTAAGTGCCCCTGATTACGCTAATGGTTTGGAGCGCTGGAGGAGCGCATGTGAATACCCCAGTGGCCCGAATAAATGTTTGCTTGCATATGTACTCTAAGGTTAACTTCAAAGAATCTCTAAATATAATGAAAAAACATTATCAATAGAAAGTTTCAAAAAAAAACATTATCAATAGAAAGTTTCAAAAAAAAAACATTATCAATAGAACTGAAATATGACATCTTTTAACTATATTTAGTATAATATTATTCATAACTCCAAATATTAAATTAGCAGAATTTCACCTTATTTATAATATAATTAATTTACTGTAAGAATTGATAAGTATAAATGACGAACTGAGGCGAGTAATTTCTCAGAACTATTCAACTCCGAGTATAAATTAATCTATCTCATTTCATATGTACACACAAAAAAGATGAATAATTAGGAAAGAGAAGAAAAAAAGAAAAATCTTTCTAAATATTTTGAATAGATTCTCATTCTTCCTTTTTACATTTTCAGATATTTATACAGGATAAAAATTGCTTACTAAGGTCATGAATATTGCAGGTTTCTTAAACTGAGTTTCTTAGAGAAAATTAAGAACTTGTTTGTTAGTTTTCTTAAGAAAAGTTAAAAAATTGTTTGTTAGTTTTCTTAAGAAAAGTTAAAAAACTGTTTCTTAAAATTGTTAAATAAGAAACTGTTTCTTAATTTTTTTTTTAAAAACTCATAAACAGTTTCTTAATTTTTCCTAAGAAACCCAACTTAAAAAAACCTGCATTAATCATGCTCTTAGCCAACATATGAAGCTTACTTAATAAGCCAACATAAAATTATTGTTACGTTGGAAACATTGTTCATTCGTATTACTGTTCATCTACCCATATAATTCATATTGACATATTTGTTTACTCCTCTTTAACAAGCTTTGCATACAAGTGTTAGGGTGTGATTGGTAAAGTTGGCGTAACTTACAAAAATAAAATTTATAAAATAAATTAAAATTAATGAAAAAAATGTAAAACTTTTACTCTATAAGAAAGAGAGGAAAAGTTTTGTGCTAGAAATTCACAAAAGATAACATAAATTACTATACATAAAATCATATATTTTATTTTGATTAGTTGTATTCCAGCGTAGCTCAACTTAAAACAATTTTTACTCTCATATTTAACTCTAAAAGAGATTTCTAGTCACAGTCTCAAATTAACATTCTCCCTCAAAATTGGTTGGTGGATATTCAATTAGCCGATCTTGCCGAGAATGTGATTATATACTTTGGATGTTGTTTCCTTTGTGAAGATGTTTGCTAGATAATAAGAACTTCTTACAAATGATGGAACAATGGTCCCTTCTTGTAACTTCTTGTACATTCTCTTTAATGTAGTGACAATCAACTTTAATGTTCTTTTTTCTCTCATGAACCATAGAGTTAGAAAAAATGTAGATGGCTGCTTGATTATCACCATGTAGGGTAATCGGTTCAGATGAATGAGTTCCAAGATCTTTAAGAAGTCCTTTCGGCCAAACCAATTTCTTTTTGACATTCCTCATTGCTATATACTCAATTTCAACACTTGAAAGTGAAATCACTTTGTGTTTCTTACATTTCTAGGTAACAAGGTTTCCTCCCACAAATGTACAATAGCCAGTTGTGAACTTCTTATCCACCTAATCTCTTGTCCAATAAGCATCACAGTAAAGGGGTGGCCATTTTACCCGATACTCGAACCCATATCTGAATCCGACCCAAAAAATCCAAACCAGAATCCGAACCAAAGTAACAAAATACCCGAACGGATATTGAGTTAGGAGATATTGGATATCCGAACCTGGATGGGCAATGTCTAAAAACGAATGGATATTAGAAGATAACTGAATATATGTATACTTAACCATATATTCCTAGTTTACTTCTCTCATCTTATTCAAAATATTTCTATTGATGTTTCACATAGCTCATAATCAAATAATTTACATATAATTGCAGGAAAAAAAAGATTTGATATTCACTTAGAATGCATGTCAAGCTTCTTGTCTTATGTATTAAAAAAGTTTCATCCAAAATCTCAAGACAACAATTAGACTAATGTTTTATATTTTCAAAGTTTTATCTTAAAACTTATTAATCGTCCAACGATTAAAAATTAGAAAATCAGTTCAGTTAATAGTAAAGTTTTAAGTATAATGAGTTGGAGAAATGAAGAAGTTGAATTTTTGCTTTCAAATTCTAAATATCCAAACCCGATCCAAAATAACTGAACACAAACTAGAAATATCCGAACCTGACTCGATATGTAAAAATGTCCAAACGGGTACTAATCCCCAATATCGAAATACCCAAAAACTCGAAATACCCGAACGCCCAAGCTATCACAGTATCCAATAATCTTTGTAATTCCATAACAACCCATCCATATTCCTTTCCAAGACTACATTTTATATATCTGAGATTTTTTTCTACTATATTCTAGTGGTGTTTGGTGGCAGATTTCATACGCTGGTTTGCTTGATTCACAACAAAATAAATATTAGGTCTAATGATAGTAAGGTACATAAGTTTACCTACTAGCCTATAATATTTTTTTAACTTCCTCCAGTGATTCCCCTTCAGGAACATTCATGTAACCTTCTTCAATAGGTGTCTTGGCTGGCTTTGACCCACTTTTCATGTCTCAGTTAACAGATCCAAATTATACTTTATTTGAGAGATGCACATTCTTTCTGCAAATCGCAATTTCTCAATGCCCAAGAAATATTTTAATTCTTCAAGATCCTTGATGTTAAAAGCTGCTTTGAGTAAGTCTTTTGTCTCCTTTAATACAGATATAGTGTTGCCTCTAATTATAATGCCATCCACATATATATAAGTACAACAACAATACAAACTTTCCATGAGTTGTAAACATGGAACAATCAGATTTGAATCGACGAAATTCCTTTTCAAGAATTTTAAACTTAATTCATCAAGTTGGACTCATTCGATTGTAAGACTAATAATTCGACACTTAAACATATTTTCCAAAAGGAATTTGGATATTTTTTTTCTTAGTTATCATGGATCAATAACCCGACTGACATTCTAAACCAACAATGGTGTAAAGTCTATGTTAGAACTGAAGAGATGCATGACTCAACTGTGGGACATTTAGTTATTGTTTACTCAAATCATTTGGACATTAAAGCTATATGTTTTTCTGTACTTTTTAAAAAATGGAGCTAAATTAATTCTCTGACAAATAAAATAACTTAAACATCAACAAAATATGTAAAAATATTTTGCTGAAAATAAATAAGACATATTGATTTATCAAATTTTGGATTTCTGACTTGAAAAAAAAATCCAAGATTGTTTAGTTTGAATAAATCCATTAAACAACACCACACAAAAACTTTCTCTCTCTTATCTCTCCAACTTCTCTCTTTTTTTTTGTCAACCCATTGGATTTCATTCATTTAGCAGTTACAATGGCTTAACTATTTAGCCAAGTGATTACATAAGGTTGATTGTTAATCCTAGCACTTTTGGCTATGCTATCAACATTCCTTATAAATTTCCTAGGAACATATATAAAATTAAATTTGTTTTCCTTTGCTATTGTTGATATATCTTGGACCGTAATAGCTGATTCAAGGATATCTTCCCTTCGAGTATGCTTCCCTTTTAACATATAGTCCAAGTTCTGCATCAACTTCAAGCAATCTCCTAGAAATGTGACATTCTTATATGCCAGCCGATGAAGTTGTTGAACAGCATGCCATATCGCCATTGTCTCTGCTACTAGTGCTGAACTAGTGGGTTCCATTGCGGCACTTCCTTGGATTTTTTGGGTGCCTTCTTTGCTGATTAAGGACAACCCAATACCAATTTTTTCAGTTGGAGATCTCCAGGAAGCATCCACAATACAATACAGTTCAGTTTCATGTGGAAGGAGCTCATGTATCGAGGCAGGCACATGAGGTGTAGACACCTTACAATTTTCATCGAAGCTCAATGCTTCCTTCCAAATTTTCTCATCCATGATCGCCGCATGAACCACATTAACAATATGGTCCCTTTTGTTTTCAAAGACCATTCTGTTGCGCATCTTCCAAATCCTCCAACCTACAAAGAAGGAAAGTATATCTTCATGATTCTGCTTTGCTCGGCCCAGAAGATAAGAAAATAGATCATGTGGTGTACTTGAAGGAGATAGTTGAGCCCCAACATCATTCGGAATGAAGGACCATATTTCCTTAGCCACACGACACTGCAAAAGCATATGATCAACAGTTTCTAGGTCCTCTCCACATGTTTGACAATATTCGTATACTTGACATCCTCTCCTTCTTAAATTATAAGCAACCGGTAGCCCATTATGTAATACCTTCCACCAAAACATTTTTATTTTAGGCGGAATGTTTATCCTCCATAACCTGGTAAGGTTGTCATTATTCATTTGGGAGAGAGGATTTATGGTAACCTGATTTATTTGATTCTCCATGTCTAAAGATCTTTGCACATAATATCCTGACTTAACTGAGTAGAATCCACTTTTTCCGAAGCTCCATCTGACTCTATCTGGAGTTCCCACACAGCTCGGCTTTATCGCAAGAATTATGTCAATATATTCCTCATCTATCAAGCTTCTTATTCTCTGTGTGTTCCATATATTAGTACCTGGTAAGAAAAGATCTTTAACCATTAGATGAGGAAATAAAAGCTCTCCAGGTCCTCTTGGAGAAGTATTCCCAACACCTGGTAACCAATTATCTTGCCAAACTCTAACCGAATCACCATTCCCAATCATCCATTTAGTCCCTTTTTTTACTAAGGGTTGAGTTTGAATGATACTTCTCCAAGCGTAACTAGATGTACTATAAGTTCTTGCTTGGATAAAGTTGGAATTTCTATAATACTTAGCTTTAAAGACTTGAGCAAGAAGAGATGTGGGGTTAGTGATTAACCTCCAAGCTTGTTTGGCGAGAAGTGCTTTGTTGAAAGCTAACATATTACGTATACCTAACCCTCCCTCTTTTTTAGATGCTGTAATTTTATGCCATGCAATCCAGGGCATTGCTCTCCTTTCTTGATTAGCTGCCCACCAAAACCTGCGCATTGCCCTCGATATTTCTTTTATCATCATTTTGGGAAGTAGAAAACAAGACATGGTATATGAAGGTAGAGCTGTAACTACTGCTTTAAGGAGAATTTCTTTCCCAGCTTGAGATAGAAACTTTGAGTACCAATTGCTAAGCTTATCATTTATCCTTTCAGTTATATATTTGAACACTTCCTGGTGCTTTCTACCTATGTACTCCGGAAGACCTAGATATTTTCCAAAACCTCCTATCTTAACTATACCGAGTTCTTGCGAAATTTGGCTTTGAATATGTTTTGGAGTGCCCTTACCAAACGATATCGCTGACTTGGCGTAATTTATCTCCTGACCTGAGGCTCGTTGATATACAGTAAGAATTTGCTTCAGATGTTGAGCTTCCACTTCTGTGGATTTACAGAAAATTAGAGAATCATCTGCAAATAATAGATGTGAGATAGGAGGGCCACTTTTTGATGCCCTAAAACCATGAATAAGCCACTTCTGTATAAACTGTTTGATTAGCCTGGATAATCCTTCAGTACAAAGTATATATAGATAAGGTGATATAGGGTCACCTTGTCTTAGACCTCTTTGCGGTTTGATGATTTTCGATTCTTCTCCATTAATCAATACCTTATAGGTGACTGTAGTTATACATTTCATAATCCAGGTTCGCCATTTATTACAGAAGCCCATTCGATCCATCACTGCATCCACAAAATTCCATTCAACTTTATCAAATGCCTTTGCTATATCAAGCTTGATTGCCATGAATTTATGACGGAGATTTTTTGTATTAAGAGAATGCATTAATTCATGGGCAATCAACACGTTATCCGTTATCAGTCTTCCAGGAATAAAAGCAGATTGATGTTCTGAAATGATGTTGTTTAGCCAAGGCTTTAACCTTTCTGCTAGTATTTTGGAGACCACCTTATAGGCAACGTTTGCAAGGCTGATAATAGGCCTGTAATCTTTAATCGTGGTGGGATTTTCTATCTTCGGGATTAAACATATGTTTGTTTGATTTAACTTATGGTCTAAGTGATCATGATCAAAAAATTGCTTAACAAAGGATAACACACCTGGTTTAATGATATCCCAGTGTTGTCTGTAGAAAGCCGCTGACATACCATCAGGCCCAGGTGACTTATCCGGATTCATAGCAAAGATAGCATCCTTGACCTCCTTTTCTGATACAGGTTGAGTGAGTTCTTCATTAATGTGTTCAGTAATTTTCAGTAATTACAGGAGATATACCTTTCATTAGATCAGGAGAGATTAAACATCCACTGCTTGAGTAGAGGCGCTGAAAATAATTTTGAATGTGCGAGGATATATCCTTTGCCTTCGTGAGTATCTGACCTTTTTCATCCTGAATATGGACAATTCTATTGTAGCTTCGCCTCTGCTTTGTTTTTGCATGAAAATATTTGGTATTCCTGTCTCCTGCTTGTAGCCATAAGACCCGACTCTTTGTTCTCCAATACTCCTCCTCTAGCCTATATTGTAGCTGAAGCTGTGCCTTAAGAGAGGTTAGAACAGCATAATCAATAACTGGAGCATCATAAGCCTTTTGAATATTTTCTTTGAGTTGAGAAATGGTCTTTCCTGTGTTAATATTTTGTTTGCTTCTCCAATGGGATAATGCATTACGACACTTGGCTATAATTGCCCCTATATCTCCTTCTGCAATGTTGGAGCATTCTTGATTCCATACCTGCTCAATGACCTGCTTTACTTCAGGAAACATTCTCCACCTAGATTCATATCGAAAAGCTTTTGGCTTCTTCCATTTAGGATTGTCTGTATTCAATAATAAGGGTCGATGGTCTGATCCTATCCAGGGAAGAAGAGTTACTGAAGCCATCGAGTACATGTCTAACCACTCACTGTTTGCTATTGCTCTATCAATCCTAGTCATGACCGTATACTTAGACCTTTTGCCCACCCATGTATACTTGCCTCCTATTGTTTTAATGTCATGTAGACCTAACGTTGTGAGCATTTGGTTAAAGGAAGAAGAAGTTACAGACCTTGTTACTCCACCCTGCTTCTCTGTTTTGCTTTTTATGTCATTGAAGTCTCCTATTAGGAGTCTTGGCTTTCCTTGCAGGAATCCTGCATACTCAGAATTAATTATGTTAGCCCATTGCTCCCTACGATATTTTGCTATAGGGTTGCCATAGATATAAGATAACCAAAATATATTAGCTTCATCCTGAATAACCATATTAGTATGATACAACATAGGATCACCCAAAAAACTTAATTTGATCCTATCATTCCAGAAGAAAGCTGCACCACCACTTCGGAAAGATTCTTATATCCTAGATCCTCAGCTACCTTTTGAGCTACACTATCTACATTTTTCGTTTCAACGAGAAGCATGATATCAGGGTTGAAGAACTTTTTAATGTCCTTTAGATGAGGAATTGTCAAAGTGCTTCTCAAACCTTGACAATTCCAGTGCAATAGCTTCATGGCTTCTGTGGTGGTTTGAGGAGAACCACCGAACCTTTGTTAGAGTGTTCTGTCTCCAAACGCTTTGCTGAAGTAGTTGCTTCTTCCTTCATGTCTTCTGGTTTCTTTCTTTTAGTTCCTTGCTATTGCTGAGGCATAGCCGAAGATAGTTGCTGATCTACTGGAACGATTTCTGAACTTGGTTGATTCTGTTGTGCTTCAACTTGGACTGTTTCATCTTGTGTTGTTGTACCTGATGTTTCACCAACCTCTTTAATCATTATGTACTCTCCTATAGCTGTTGATCTTTCCTGCTCAGACATGTATGGATTAGTGCCTATGTCCATAAGCTCATATTGCCTCTGCTTCATTTTAGAGTAATCTCCACACACTTCATACTCATGGCAGAGACTACCACACAAGGTACAGAATTTTTGCAGTCCCGTGTACCTAAAGTCCAGCTCCACCGGCTCACGATTGTTCATGATCTGAACACTTCTAGTAAGAGTTATGGCATCCTCAGCATCAAAGAGAACCTTTACCCAAACAGCAGCTTCTCGGTTGATTGTAGGCTCTATAATCGTTACTTCTTTGACTTGTCCTAGTTTTGAGCCAATGTTCTCCACAATACCATGGCGTCGATAGATGTTGGGTAGCTTAAGAATCTTCACTTTGAATGGAATATACCTCAAGAAAGAGGGATCATCACGATTAGACCACTTATCTATTACTACCAGCCACCCTCTGTAGTTGTATGGTTGCTTCTCTAAAACCATAAGAAGATGATGTTCTGATTGGAAATAGAAATTCACCGTACCATCATCGTTTACTTGTCCTTCGACCTTTCCAACTAACTCCCACTGCCTAGGTAGGGCTACCTTGATACCGGCTGGGTTTTGATGTTCTGGGTTGAGCCCCTTGGCTACCAAGCAGAGGTTGTGGTCTTTCGCTTCTCTTCTCTACACTGATCTGCTATTCTGATCAATCCTGGAAGTATCTTGTTTCTATTCGCTAGTCAAGCTCTGTCTCTTCATCATATTAAGAATCAATCTTCGTTTTTCTGTTCTATATGAAGTCTTCAAGGTAAATAATGGAGATTATTTATGAAATAGGATGAGCTATCACAGATTCAGACGAGTCTAACTCTTACAAGAAGGTGTTCCAGCAAGGTTATGTGCTGTCTTTTTGAACCTTCTTACAGGATTTTACTTCTAGTGAATTGTAGAAGAATTCTTTTTATGGATTGTCGGTGATTAAGAGATGGAGGAGCAAGCAAGGTGATCAAACTGATAGGATAGGGAGACTAGTGGTTCTCGATCTGAGATGTTGCCGACGAAGGCATTGGTCCTTCTCACCGCTTCTAGAAAAAGTGAAGACCACATCAATCAACACGTGTCTCACATGCATCTTATCTTTATCATTAATAGTTTGGACTTCGGTTGGGCTTAATTATTTTGCAAAGAGATTGGGTTTGAAATCCGCTTCTAACTTTGGCCTTGACCTTTTAAAATAAATATATAAGGTTGTAAGAGAAAAAAAAGCATATATATGTTAAGAAGTTCTTCATCCAAAAAGCGAAAAGTTGAATTTAGAATATTTGTAAGAAATAAATTTTCCTTTAAAAAAATAATTTTTTTTTAAAAAAAACTAAAAAAAGAATACAAATTGCGCAATTTAATTGACTCGTTGCTGGCTCACCGGACGTGGACAATCTCATGGGTGGATGTAGGTCTAAGGGCATGTGCCCCCGACTCTTTTATATTTTTTTGAATATCTATGTTTTGGGGGGCGACACACTGGAGAATCTATGCTTATTTGATTAAATTGCTCTTAGATTAGTGAATAAACAGACAAAGTATCCCTAGCTCATAACATTTTTGTTTTGTTTTAGTATAGTGTCCCCAACTAAAAAAGTTTCTCGATCCGCTACTTGACAGTCTATGTGAAAGTCACATGACCAAGGACACGTGCCGTTTAAATATTCAATTAAAATTTCTCATTAGGATTCTTATGGAAATCTTCTTAACTTTAAGATCCAACTTTAATAAAATCATTCCAAGCCGTGAAGATGTGAGTATAAATAGCATCAACACTGAAAAGTACTTAACCATGTTCTCAAAATTAAAATAAATAACATTAAATGAATAAAAGAGAGTGAATCTCTTATGTTAAAACTTTACACATATTTCTTCCATATTTCAATCCACTAATACTTTAGTTTGTCAAAAAAAATCAAAAACAAACATAAAATTGAAATATTAGTATATCTTATTTATTGAGATAAATAAATTGAAATATTAGTATGTCTTATTTCTTGGTCGGAGCTGGACATATGGATGGGATTTGAATTCATCTTACTCAAGGCAGACAGAGAGATCCTCGCAGGTAAAAGATACAGATGTAAGGGAGCCTCGCCACTGCAGGCAGATGCTGAAACTTTGGAATAGGCCTTGAAAGAAGTTGGACAACGCGGCTTTCATATCCTTCGAATGGAGTTGGATTGTCAACAACTAGTAAACCTCATTTTGAAAGAAGAAGAATGGTCAGCTATAATTGCGGAACTTGATGACATAAAAGCCTTTCGATCTTGCTTTCGAAATCTTGATATCATTTTATCCCTTTAGGAAAGAGGGAAACCCGCAAACAGTAGGAAACCCGCAAACACTAGTAAAATATGAAACTCGTTCGTCTAATATCCGTGCGGATCCCTTAGCCAAGGAAGCTCAATCACGAGGACATTATGTCTTTGATGTATGGTTCATAATAGGTTAGCATCTAGAGATATCTTAAACGAACCATATTGATCTTATAAGAGTTTCTATTTGAAGTAAAAAAAATGTGAAATTAAGATGAAATCATGAGTTTCTGTTACTTTGTTATGGTGTTTTTTTTTTTGCTTCTATATGAATTACTGGCTAACTAATTGTTTACTAGATGTTTTCATATTATATTATTTTTACTTGATTTATTTTATTCAATTTTAAAAATATAAAGTAATCATATGTAATTGAGATTTTTGTTTATCAAATTTTTAATCTACACTGACATTTAGCCTAAATAAATATTTTTTCTGAAATAATAATTTTTATACCTTTTTCATTGTTGTATTATAATGAACAATAGATATATCATATTTTTAATAATATATATCATTATTTTCTTCTTATAGTGATTACACACTTGAACAATCAATTGGTAAGTAACATATATGATATTATCCAAAATGGATGATATAATTATCTAAAAGCGATAGTATATATTTTAATAATATATTTTTGTAAAAGTAGATAAAAAATTGAGGTATAAAATATAAGTAATTTTCATAAAGTTTTATTTTCAGAATAAAAAATACTGTAAAAACTATTTTTTGACATCACAAGTTACAAAAACTATTTACATATGTTTATCTATATTTTATAATTTTATATCTTAAATATAAATTATAATATCATGTGAGTATATAATACATTTAATAAATCATAAACATGAGCAATATACAAATAATTGATTCGTAAAACTTAATTATAGTAAAGAAATACATTTGTACAATTTACAATTCTCATTTGAAGCAATAAATATAAAATTTTGATAATTAAATAAACAAATATTTTTAGTCTTTTTTGTTATTAATTTGTTTATTTTGTAACTTTATAAGAAAAATCACACCTAATATTTATTATTTTTATATTTATAATATGATAATGACTATATATTTATTACCTTATTTTTTATTTCTAAAATTAAATTATGTCTAAATTATTTTTAAGTAATGTCATAATTAAGAAGGATCTACGTCATATTTATAGCCAATCATGTCATTTTTAGAGTGATTATAGTGATAAGTGATAAATAGTGTATTAGGGATATGACCATTTTACCATTTCCCTGTTCCTCTCGTTCATCTTTGACTATTTTGATGTGATCAAAACGGAACTATGCATCTTATCTTTGGCTCGTTAACCGTTTGTTTTCAGAACAACTCGGAGAAACAATGGAGGTTTACTAGTGTCACAGCTCTGTGAGACTATTATCATCTCACGGTTCAAAGACAAATTCTGACGTGGTAGTTGGCACTTATCTCGGTAGAAAACAATTTTTTTGTCGTCAACTGGTTACAGACTCTAGGACTCTGTAAATCAAACTGGTAGTTCTATATCCATGTGAAGCACAAAGGAGGACTGCTTTCGTGCACTGCGTGCAAGATTGTCCGCCTTTTTGTTGTGTGCTCTTGAAATATGGATGACTTCTGAACTGTGGAAGCACTCTCTAAGTGTTTTGATGTCTTCTAGGTAGCTTGCAAAGGTCGGCCATTCCTTCGGTTCTGATACCATCTTCACCAGCTGTGAGCAATCTGTAGCAAAGGTGATATTAAACTGTCTCAGGTTCCTCATACATTCCATTCCCCACATCAAGGCCTCAATTTCTAAATGAATAGGTGATTGCGCGGCGCGTGTATTTCTAGCGCCCGATAGACTATCAAATCCTTCCAAAGTGTTATTCCATCCTTGTCCTGAGAAAGCCTCTCCCTTTTTCCATGATCCATCTGTAAAACACAACCTTCCAGGAATTCGAGGTAATATCTCCACCCCTGATGATCCCACTGGTATTATTGGTTGTGTATGTATTGCATGTGCCTCATCCCACAAAATTGATTCCGTTTCTGCCAGTTTTAGAGTTTCCCTTGGATCCATATCTATATTACTAAAAACTTTATTATTTCTACCTTTCCAAATGTACCATAAAATCCATGCATATTGATGATCAGCCAAGAGTGGCGATACTCTCCTGAATAAATGATCTAAGTTTGTGAACAGAGATTGTGTGGGAAAAGAATATGGGTTCGTCGGAATAGATGAGAGAGCCCAAACTTGGGCCACAGGTGGACGTTCAAAAAAACATGATTAATTGTCTCTTCCTGTGCTCCACATCTCTCGCACCTTATGTCACCTTTATTATGCCACGAGCTTTTAATTTTTTCTTTACCGCAATGCAACCAGACACCAATTGCCAAAGGAAATGTTTCATCTTAGGAGGGCAATGAACCTTCCAGCAATAAGCCTTGAGGGAGTTGACCGAAGGTCCAAATTTGGGTAGGGGGGAAATTTTATCCGGGTAAATGCGTTCAACATGATATCCAGATTTGACTGTATATTTCTCAGTTTTTGTGAAATGCCATCCATCACGATCCACTGAAGTTGTCCTGCATAGTGGTATACTTTCAATTAATTTCATGTCCTGAGGATCTATCAGGGATTTGATTGCCTCCAAGTTCCATGTTCTCGATTGTGAATGAATAAGAGAGTCCACTGTGAGATCCGGATAAAGATCATGCATATTTTTATTTGCTAGTCTCGGGCGGGTGGATGGGAGCCAAGGATCATTCCATACTGATATGGATGTTCATGATCCCACCCGTTTGATTAGTCCTTTGCTAACCAGAGATCTAGCAGAGACCAAACTTAGCCACCCATAGGAGGGCGAGTAAGATCTGATGGGTTCCAAAAGAGACACATTCCTGAAATGTCGTCTTTTAAAGACTCTAGAGAATAAAGTATCCGGTTTTTCTATCAATCTCCAAAATTGCTTTCCAAGCATCGCTGTATTAAAATCAGTCAAATCCTTAAAATCCAATCCTCCTTCCTCTTTATTAATACGTAGTTTGTCCCAAGATTTCTAGTGCATACCTCTAGTGGAAGTCCCTGGGCTCCACCAGAACTGTGCGACTGCGGTCATTAACTTCTTGATCGTTGTTTTTGGGAGACGAAAACAGGGCATTACATGATTAGGTAGTGCCGTTACCACTGATTTTAATCACTTCTTTCCTCCTTTTGAGAAAAACTTAAAAGTCCACCCGTTAACCCTATTATTTAGTCTTTCCTGGACAAAATTAAAAACCTATGTTTTGGGGCCTCCCAAACTCTCTGGCATGCCGAGATAGGTTCCCATACCTCCGATATTTTGGATCCCTAGAATGTCCCGTAGTTCCTGTCTTGTAGATTCGTCAATCCTATGGCCAAACTGGACCGATGATTTACTGAAATTGATCTGTTGTCCCGATGCCCTCTCATAATCCTTTAAGATCCTAATAATAGCCTGACATTCGTCCTTGTGTGCTTTACAGAAGAAAAGGCTATCATCCGCAAATAGCAGATGCGACACCGAGGGGCAAGCTCTAGCCACCTTCATCCATGTAATCTGCTTATTTCTCAGCTCTTTTCAAATTAGCAATAAGCGCTTCTGTACAGATAATGAATATATATGGTGATAACGGGTCCCCCTGCCGTAATCCTCTATATGGTCTAAATTTTCCTTTTGGTTGGCCATTTAGTTAAACTTTATATTGAACCGTAGATATACATTTTGTCATTAATTTGATCCAGTGTGAGTCAAACCCTAATTTCTGAAGCATGTTCCTGATGAAATCCCTTTCCACCCGATCATAGGCTTTACTCATATCCGTTTTGATGGCCATGTATTTATTTTGACAGGGCTTGTTTGCTCTCAGACTATGGAACATCTCCTTGGCAATTAAAATATTATCTGAAATTTGTCTCCCTGCTACAAAAGCTGACTGCGTCTCGGATATAATTGATGGGAGATACTTCTTAAGTCTCTGGCATCGAACCTTTGAAATAATTTTGTATCCGACATTACAAAGACTTATAGGTCGTAATTTTGTCATCCTTGTGGGCCTCTCCGTTTTTGGAATCAGACAAATATTTGTTATATTTAGTCTCGCATCTAGTTTGCATGTCCGTAAAAACTCATTAACCATAATCAATAGATCCCCTTAATTACATTCCAGGAATGTTGGAAAAAAAAGTGATGTCATGCCGTCCGGACCTGGTGCCTTCTCCGGGTGCATCATAAATAAAGCTCGTTTGATCTCTTCCTCCGTTGCCAACCTTAACAGACTACGATTAATCTAACTCGTAATACGGGGCTGAATCTCCTCCAAGAAATCATCAAATTCTGTTCGTGATGTAGAAGTAAAAAAATCTTCAAAATAATCGACTGCTATTTTCTCGACTCCTTTTTCCTCTGCAATCCAATTATCCGCAGTATCATATAACCAACCCTACTATCCTGTTGCGGGATCTCCTTTGTTTGGTTAAGGAATGATAAAATTTAGTATTTCTTTCACCTGATGTGTTCCACATATTACGACTTTTCTGTTGACAGTAATCTTCTTCATCCTTGTAAGCATCCTGTAGTTTCCTCGATGCCTCTAGGATGTCCTCTTGAGAACTATTATTATCCATCTGTACAACTTCCAAAATCTTTTGTAACTCATCTATTTTGTCCTTTCCATAAGGGGGTTGTTTTTCCTCCATGTTGCTATCTCATTTCGACAATTTGTTATTTTCGAGACAAAGTCCATTGATTCATTTGTGCTCCGCCCCCACTCCACCCTTTCTCGATGGATTCCAATAAACCTTCTTGCCCAATCCATCGCTTGTCAAATCTAAACTGTCCTCTTTTTCTTACTACCTTATTCTCCAATAAAGCCACCACGGGCCGATGATCCGAACTTATCATTCCTAAGTATTCTGTGTGTGAGTAGGGAAATAATGAATGCCATTCCTCATTGGCTAAAGCTCTGTCCAGATGACACCGTATCATTTCTTTTCCCTTCTTCCTTGCCAAGACATTTGATTACCCTTTGCTGGGAATTCCAAGAGACATGTATCTCTAATCATATTGTTGAAAGATAGGAAAGAACATGCACTCCTTAGGGGTCCACCTTGCGTAATTGGAAACAAACTTCCTCCATATCGTAACTCACAAGATTTGCACTTAGATATATAAACAAACTAAGCATTATCTGAAATGGACAACATATGGCCTGAAAACTTGGCGATGTGTAAGGAAATAAATTGGATGGAAACAAATGATCGAAAGGAAAAACGCAGAAACCACCTGTTCCCAACATAATGCCCACAAGTATACAAGCTGTACATTTTTGTTGTTGTCCATTAGATAACACCATAGTTTCTTCACAGCTTCTCCAAAATTTTCCCAAAACCTTGAAATTCACACTATTACCAGCGATAACATGTGTGTACACATAATCATCATTGAAAATCCTAACCAGATGCTGCATATATAAACTTGAGTCCTTTCGAAACCTCAAAGGATAGGAAAATCTCCTCTCTTGCCTCTTGTACTGCAAATGTGGGTATATTCCTTCTATTTTAGCAAATTGCCCGATCCAATGACGTCTACCATCTGAAATATAGTGAAAGACAAGAGTGATAATAGAGTTTGTGTGCCTTTTCCCCGTTGATAGCAAACGCAGTACACTTTTACAAACCCTCATATTACCTGCAGTACCAGATTTAAACCAAAACACTACACATTCTGTGACAATCTCAGTATTAAGGGATTGTCCAAACAAGCACTTATCACACCATACTACAGTCCTACCATACCACAGTCCCACATATCCCGAGTGAGAAGATAAAATATACTTCAAGAGTTGCAGTATAGAATCCAGTAATGCAATTAAATCCACAATAAGTAAGTAAATCCCAGTCTCATAAACAATAAACCACGAAACTTTTGGCAAACCAATCTTATTCAGCAGCTGGCTTACATATAAGTAAAACAAGCCATGACGATTCCAAAAATTCAAAAACAGAAACAAAAGCCAAAAGCCAAAGGAATTTATAATCTTAGTCCAGCAATTATTCAGTGTGAAAGTAAACTCTTTATTAAAAATAATATCCTTACTCTTGACCCGAATTTTCAGAGGGTTATCTTTCTTTGCGACCGGAGCCCCCTTGTCCTGTCTTGATCCCCTGCCTTGCAGTCATTTTCTTGCGTGGTGAAATCATGCTCTGCACTAGACGTTTCTTTGTTTTCCTGGTAGTTGTAGAACTCCAGGTTTAATGATCTTCCTCTTTGGAGCCGGCAACTCACTCTTCTTTTCCTTAGGAATTAAATCCTCCATCAGATCATCTTCTTCCACCACAAAATCTGGTGGCATGAGATCCCCCTCCAATGCCTTTCCTTCATTTCCCACTATCATAGCCCCATCATCCTTTTCCCCTTCCATCTTCTCTTCCTCCTCCGAAACCACAAGGAATTTCGTGTTTGAGACATCTTCCAACTCTGTTACCTCTATTATCTCGGGACTCTTCTCTGTCACCACAAGCGAATCAAGACCAGCCTGATCCTCTATGGCAGTGTCCCCCATACGACCCTCTAGTGGATCCTCATTTTTCTGTTGATTAGCCAACTCCTTCTTCTGATGCATTCCACCATGTTCTGCTAGAGAACCATCATCTTCAAAAAGTAAACCTTTCTTGGCTTTTGACCCTGAACCTTCCTCTTTTTGCCACTCTTGAAAGCAGCCAACATTTTTTGTTGGTGATCATCCAAGTGTTGACCCACATGTTCACTTCTAAGATTATTGATCCCGTTTGTTGCCATAGAATACCTCATTGAGTGCTCCTTTGGAGGCAAGTAGCATGTGAACCTTGAGTTCCTTCTGAGACCCTCACCTTGAGTTCGGGATTTTCTCCCACCATTGTTGTTGAAGGGTGCATCTCTGCCATACGCTCTTGGATACTCCCCACTAACCCTTTTACCTTTGTAATCCTTTCCATGTACTTCATTCGGTTGAGAATCACCATGTCTCCCCTCTAAAGTATGATTCTTCTCACTGGATACAAGTGCACTTTTGTAATTAAGCGGATTAGCCTCATTGCCAGATGGTCTTGTAACATCAGTTCCCCCCTCTGCTTGTACTTTTGTAGGGTATCTTGTTTGATCATGCCTCAAACTTGAGCAAAGCCGACAAAAACCATGAAGCTTCTCGTATCTGAGAGCTATTTGAGTTTCCTCCCCACTGTGAAATTCCACAGTAATTGAAAAAACCAGTGGCTGAAAACCATCTATCGCCACTCTCACTCTCCCTTCATTGACATCTATGTCATCATCACTCTGGACCTTTCCTATTGCTTCCCCAATACTCATGAAAGTAGGTTCAGCCCAGAAGTGAAGTGGAACTCCAATTATTCTTACCCAAAAGTTAATCCTTGAAGGGTAACTTGCCTCCACCACCGGCTCCCACCTAACAATAGACAACATCCAATTGTCAAAGTGAAACGGTTCTGAATTCAGAACCTCCACAATATCTTCTTCTCTGTCGAAATCAAACTATATCTTGATCAATCCAAACAATCAATCTCCAATATGGTCCTGCTATTTTATTCCACAAAATATCTTCTTTCCTAAATCTATTTCATTCCCCAATCCTAGAGATTCTCGTAAATAAAATCATCCAGCTTGACATGATCATGTAATTGAGATAGGATGGAAATCGTACCTTTTCCTTTAATTCCATATTTTCCGGCATGATTTTCCTGTATTCCTTTTCAAACATCGTATCTTCTGGATTTTCACTGGTAGACCCAAATCCATCATTGTTTAAACAAAGCTCATAGAGCAAAACTTTCCAATTGCATAAAGTCAGAGTAAATCTGAGAATAACTCGCACTAATTGGATCTCGATCCCCTTCCCTGGTGATCGAAACTCCTCCATCGATACCCTGAACATTCCATAAAAGAGGAAGATTAATCCTTCTGTATCCTTAAACTGTTTGTAAACAAATTCTAACAAAATCAAATCCCTAGCTCCCAAATCGGGATAGTCCCAAGACTTAAAATAATTCCGAAAAAACCTCCCTGAAAGCTTGAGACCATTGTATATGAGTACAGGTCTCCGCCAGATCTGATAGAGACGGGCTGTGCTCCGTCTAATCCACACCCTCGCCGGTGATATCATGCTTGAGAAAAAATCGTCGCTCTTATCGCCATCTCCGCCGTTTAATCATTTGTAGAAAACAATTATTTTCTCATTTATAATATAATCTATACACTAAATGTTTTGAGGCGTCATGCATAGATATAATAATTTTTAATAAAATATTTTATTATATTATTTTTACATGATTTATTTTGTTCAGTTTTTTAAAATATAAAGTAATCATATGTAATTTAGTTTTTTTTTATGAAAATTTTAATTTACATTGCCATTTAGTTTAAATAAATACTTTTTTCTGAAATAATCATTTTATACGCTTTTTATTGTTGTATTATAATGAACAATAGATATATCATATTTTTTAATAATCTATAACATCATTTTTTTCTTATAGTGATTACACACTTGAACAATCAATTGGTAAGTAGCATATATGATATTATCTAAAATGGATGATATAATATCTAAAAGTGATAGTATATATTTAAAAAATGTAAAAGTAGATTATACTTTTCAGGTATAAAAAATTAGTACATAAAAGTTTTATTTGGAGAATAAAAAAATATTTTAAAAACTATTTACATATGTTTATCTATATTTTATTGTTGTATATCTTAAATATAAAGTATAATATCATGTGAGTATATAATATATTTAATAAAATCATAAACATGAGCAGGAGCAGTTTACAAATAATTTATTCATAAAACTTAAATATAGTAAAAAAATACATTCAAACAATTTACAATTATCATTTGAATCAATACAAATATGAAATTTGATATGTAAGTAAATAAATATGTTTAGTCCTTTTTGTTATTAATTTGTCTATTTTGTAAGTTTATAAAAAATCACACCTAATATTTATTATTTCTTATGTTTATAACTATGATAATGACTATATACTTATTACTTTATTTTTTATTTCTATAACTAAATTATGTCACAATTAATTTTAAGTCATGTTATAATTAAGAAGAATCTATGTCATATTTATAACTAGCATGTCATTTTCTTAAAGTGATTGTAATCATGACACTTGTACAAATCACCTGATAAATTCCCTTTAATATTAACTGAGAAGTACATTTGACACGTAGCGCTCACAGAGCCCTTCTCAGCCGAAATAACGCGATTTTATTGGTTAATTTTTTAGAAATTCATTTTTGATTTATTTTTCTCATCGACATAACAAAAAAGGGAAGCCCTATAAATACTAACTTTATTTTGTTTAATGCATTGAATACTTACTAAAAAAATAAGACATATTGAAGGAGTAGGAAAGTAATTAATATTAATTGCGCAAGAATATTTATATGTTTAATGCATTGAATACTTACTAAAAAAATAAGACCGATTGAAGGAGTAGGAAAGTAATTAATATTACTTACGCAAGAATATTTATATGTTTAATGCATTGAATACTTACTAATAATAAGACCGATTGAAGGAGTAGAAAAGTAATTAATATTACTTGCGCAAGAATATTATATGTTTAATGCATTGAATACTTACTAAATAAATAATATAGATTGAAGGAGTATGAAAGTAATTAATATTACTTGCGCAAGAATATTAATTAATACATGTATTTAATACTATCCTTTACTAAAAATACGGTAAATCATATTGATTGCTTGCGCAAGAATATTAATTAATACATAATTTACTATTATCCCTTACTAAAAATACGGTAAATCATATTGATTACTTGCGCAAGTTAAAATCGTATCATATGCATTTAATTTTCTTCTAAAAAAATTAACTATCTTTACTTAAACGGTTCCATAATTTATTTTATGAATATTTGCTTAGCGTCGTTACAAACCTATATGATTCACTTCATATATATAGAGGTCAATGTCGAAGGATTAAATCATAACAAAGGTGAGTCTTTTTTTTTTCTTTGCATGGCTTGTTTAGTTCTGTTTACTTGTTTCTGAAGTTTTAGACATGTGTGTTACAGCGGAATGACAGAGGAGAATGGCTTAAGAACTTGAAGTATGGAGTGTTTGGATTAGGAAACAGACAATATGAACATTTTAAAAAGGTTTTTAAAATGGAATTATTATTTTTTGTTTCACGCTTACTCTAGTTTCCTTGGCTAATATTCGAATTGTTTTGTAAATATGTGTTACAGGTTGCCAAAGTTGTAGATGACGTCCTTGTAGAACAAGGTTTGTTTGTTTCTTTCTTTCATTATTCATCTTGATGTGTTTGTATTATAGTTTTCTGACTTGATGAGTTGTTTGTACAGGTGGACAGCGTCTTGAACGTTAACACGTGGCACTCACAGAGCCCTTCTCAGCCGAAATAACGCGATTCTATTGGTTGATTTTTCGGAAATTCATTTTTGATTTATTTTTCTCATCGACATAACAAAAAAGGGAAGCCCTATAAATACTAACCTTATTTTGTTTAATGCATTGAATACTTACTAAAAAAATAAGACAGATTGAAGGAGTAGGAAAGTAATTAATATTAATTGCGCAAGAATATTTATATGTTTAATGCATTGAATACTTACTAAAAAAAATAAGACCGATTGAAGGAGTAGAAAACTAATTAATATTACTTGCGCAAGAATATTTATATGTTTAATGCATTGAATACTTACTAAACAAATAAGACCGATTGAATGAGTAGAAAAGTAATTAATATTACTTGCGCAAGAATATTATATGTTTAATGAATTGAATACTTACTAAATAAATAATACAGATTGAAGGAGTAGGAAAATAATTAATATTACTTGCGCAAGAATATTAATTAATACATGTATTTACTACTATCCTTTACTAAAAATACGGTAAATCATATTGATTACTTGCGCAAGAATATTAATTAATACATAATTTACTACTATCCCTTACTAAAAATACGGTAAATCATATTGATTACTTGCGCAAGTTAAAATCGTATCATATGCATTTAATTTTCTTCTAAAAAAATTAACTATCTTTACTTAAATGGTTCCATAATTTATTTTATGAATATTTGCTTGGCGTCGTTACAAACCTATATGATTCACTTCATATATATAGAGGTCAATGTCAAAGGATTAAATCATAACAAAGGTGAGTCTTTTTTTTTTCTTTGCGTGGCTTGTTTAGTTCTGTTTACTTGTTTCTGAAGTTTTAGACATGTGTGTTACAGCGGAATGACAGAGGAGAATGGCTTAAGAACTTGAAGTATGGAGTGTTTGGATTAGGAAACAGACAATATGAACATTTTAAAAAGGTTTTTAAAATGGAATTATTATTTTTTGTTTCACGCTTACTCTAGTTTCCTTGGCTAATATTCGAATTGTTTTGTAAATATGTGTTGCAGGTTGCCAAAGTTGTAGATGGCGTCCTTGTAGAACAAGTTTTGTTTGTTTCTTTGTTTCATTATTCATCTTGATGTGTTTGTATTATAGTTTTCTGACTTGATGAGTTGTTTGTACAGGTGGACAGCGTCTTGTACGTTAAGTAAATTTTATATTATTTACGTTAAGTAAATTTTATATTATTTACGTTAAGTAAATTTTATATTATTTACGTTAAGTAAATTTTATATTATTTACGTTAAGTAAATTTTATATATATTTAAAATTTATAATAATTTTGATCATTGTTTTGATAAAAATCCAAAGAGAACTCAAGATTGATTTATAAAGAAAGAATAACATGCACTCATAATTATAAAGAAAATAGAAAACAAAAAGAGAAAGTACAATATATGAATTGTGAGATATATAGTATCTATGTCAAATTCGTAAATAATAAGTTTGAATTTTTTTATCATATTAAAGATTAGATCAACTAAAATATTTAGAATTCTATCATAATCTTTATTTTTACTTATTTAATTAAATTGAAATAATATTATTAATTCGAATTGATGATTCTTTGTTTAAATTGAAATAATATTATTAATTCTATCAAACTGTATTTCGAATATTTATATGTTTAATGCATTGAATACTTACTAAAAAATAATACCGATTGAAGGAGTAGGAAAGTAATTAATATTACTTGCGCAAGAATATTTATTTGTTCAATGCATTGAATACTTACTAAATAAATAAGACAGATTGAATGAGTAGGAAAGTAATTAATATTAATTGCGCAAGAATATTAATTAATACACGTATTTACTACTATCCCTTATTAAAAATACGATAAATCATATTGATTACTTGGGCAAGAATATTAATTAATACGTAAATCATATTGATTACTTGCGCAAATTAGAATCATATCATATGCATTTAATTTTCTTCCAAAAAAATTAACTATCTTTACTTAAACGGTTCCATAATTTATTTTATGAATATTTGCTTGGCGTCGTTACAAACCTATATGATTCACTTCATATATATAGAGGTCAATGTCGAAGGATTAAATCATAACAAAGGTGAGTCTTTTTTTTTTTGCGTGGCTTGTTTAGTTCTATTTACTTGTTTCTGAAGTTTTAGACATGTGTGTTACAGCGGAATGACAGAGGAGAATGGCTTAAGAACTTGAAGTATGGAGTGTTTGGATTAGGAAACAGACAATATGAACATTTTAAAAAGGTTTTTAAAATGGAATTATTATTTTTTGTTTCACGCTTACTCTAGTTTCTTTGGCTAATATTCAAATTGTTTTGTAAATATGTGTTGCAGGTTGCCAAACTTGTAGATGACGTCCTTGTAGAACAAGGTTTGTTTGTTTCTTTGTTTCATTATTCATCTTGATGTGTTTGTATTATAGTTTTCTGACTTGATGAGTTGTTTGTACAAGTGTACAGCGTCTTGTACGTTAAGTAAATTTTATATTATTTACGTTAAATAAATTTTATATTATTTACGTTAAGTAAATTTTATATTATTTACGTTAAGTAAATTTTATATTATTTACGTTAAGTAAATTTTATATATATTTAAAATTTATAATAATTTTGATCATTGTTTTGATCAAAATCCAAAGAGAACTCAAGATTGATTTATAAAGAAAGAATAACATGCACTCATAATTATAAAGAAAATAGAAAAGAAAAAGAGAAAGTACAATATATGAATTGTGAGATATATAGTATCTATGTCAAATTCGTAAATAATAAGTTTGAATTTTTTTATCATGTTAAAGATTAGATCAACTAAAATATTTAGAATTCTATCATAATCTTTATTTTTACTTATTTAACTAAATTGAAATAATATTATTAATTTGAGTTGATGATTCTTTGTTTAAATTTAAATAATATTATTAATTCTATCAAACTGTATTTCGAATATTTATATGTTTAATGCATTGAATACTTACTAAAAAATAATATCGATTGAAGAAGTAGGAAAGTAATTAATATTATTTGCGCAAGAATATTTATTTGTTCAATGCATTAAATACTTATTAAATAAATAAGACAGATTGAAGGAGTAGGAAAGTAATTAATATTACTTGCGCAAGAATGTTAATTAATACACGTATTTACTACTATCCCTTATTAAAATACGGTAAATCATATTGATTACTTGGGCAAGAATATTAATTAATACGGTAAATCATATTGATTACTTGCGCAAATTAGAATCATATCATATGCATTTAATTTTCTTCCAAAAAAAATTAACTATCTTTACTTAAACGGTTCCATAATTTATTTTATGAATATTTCCTTGGCGTCGTTACAAACCTATATGATTCACTTCATATATATATAGAGGTCAATGTCGAAGGAATAAATCATATCATGATTTTTAGGGTTTCTCGCCGTAGTTAGTCTTTTTGTTGTAAGTATGTCCGCATTTAACTTGTTTAGATTTTAATAATTGTGATTCTTTTTTGTTGTAAGTATGCCCGCACAGGGTGGCGATG
Source organism: Moricandia arvensis (assembly GCA_905132765.1). Lineage (NCBI taxonomy): Eukaryota > Viridiplantae > Streptophyta > Magnoliopsida > Brassicales > Brassicaceae > Moricandia > Moricandia arvensis. Next base: position 68,965 of record CAJHQP010001980.1, on the reverse strand, counting down.
GAGGAGACTATTGGGACGACGGTAACTCTTTCAACCGTATTGAAAAAATATACATTGGACTAACCGAAAATCCTATAGGGTTTGTCAAGTTTATGTATGCCCAAAACGGTCGTGTAGTCTTCGGTGATGACCATGGGAGCAAGACCCTATCTGATGTCCAAGAAGTCACTGATTCACTTCTTAATAATTTACAGCTATAGATAAGATATAGTTAACTAATTATTATCCTTCTCTTTTTTTCAGTTCACGCTAAGTGATCCTGCAGAATATCTCATATTAGTGGAGGGTGACTACGATGATAAATCCGGAGTTATAACCATGCTTAGGTTCACTACCAACAAAAACTACTCTAATGTTTTGGGATTCGGTATAGTACCAAGCTTCATACTCCACAAAGATGGACATAAGATCGTTGGGTTTCATGGAAAATCCAGCAACATGCTTCATCAAATTGGGGTCCATGTTCTTCCTATTCCATGACAAGAGTGCTCATTGATTTGTCATAAACGTTTGGTTTTGAAAATAATAATTGGTCTAAAATTAAAATAAGAGGAAACTTCCAATCATAGATGTCTTCATTGTTTCGGTCGATCTAAAAACATTTTATTGGTAAAAAATTTGAAAAAATATGTCAATGATTTAGTATTAATACTTTAATATGATTAATTTATATAACTAATATTTCTGTAAAAGGTTTGAATTATTCATAAAGAGACAAACATCTTCAAAATTTCTAATAATTTTTAAAATGAGAACACCTTTTCATACTCTTCCTATTTAATTTATTTGTTTTAATAATGATATCCCTCTATATATTAAAGAAGAATCTCTCCTAGGATTTTGTCTTCACTTTTTGAAGTTATTTACATTGTATGCCACTGCCTTTTCAAATTTTTTTTAGTATTTTTGCCAACTATATTTTCGGCCAATCAGAATTCAAAGCAATTCTGATTTTATGATTATTAATTTTACATTTAACCATATGAATTTAAAGAAATTGTAAGGAAAAAAATATAGTTAATACGATTATCTAAAATATGGTAACTGAATTTGCCTAATTTAAGGAATAGTAACTATATGATAATTTAGAAATTATCGTGAGATACGATTCTAAGGAGTATGCCGCAAGTTTACGAAAACCCTATGTCTCAACGTGTTTCCTTATTCTTATTATAATAAGCTTCATTTCTTCCTAAACAAACCACTACCATAAAACAATCTATGGCTTCTAATACACAAATCACAAAATTTGTGGCTTCTATTATAAATTAGTACGATGATTAAGGATTTGAAACCTTTGAAACAACACACTTCGTTATCCGGCGAACCCATGGAAATCAGCTGATGAAAATGAGAACTATATGAATATTTTCACAAAATAAAATTTAGCTCAAATAAAAAATTAATACAGTAGAATTATATAAACAAATTTTAATTTTAAATTATATCATGATTGATTTATAACTTTTTAAAAATGTACAATAATATTTTTAAACATAAAAAATCAATAAAACTATATACGTATTACATAATAAAATATTTAAACATATATTCTTATAACTATAATTTATTTATCATTTTAAAATGACATTTTTAAAACAGAAAAATCTTGCACTTTTAAACATGTTTTTCTGTTTAAACTTATGTTCCAGTATTTTACACGTTTTTGTCACTAAAGAAAAGGATTTACATATGTTTTCAGGTGAAGAGAAGGTTTACCTTAGCTCTGACAGTATTATTTCATCCGATGTTGACGTAGAAGAAAATGTAGTATATCCTGCAAAGTTTATAACAGTGTTAAAGTGACTGGAATGCCTAGACATAATTTGAAGCTCAAGGTTGTTGCTCCTATTATGTGTCTCCGTAACGTGGATCTTGCAGATGGTTTATGCAATGGTACTAAGCTAATTGTTACTCAGTTACTGCCCAATGTGCTAGAAGCTAGAATTAAAACCGGAAACAATATTACTAGAGACAAGGTCTGGATTCCTAGAATGTTTGTCACACCACCTGACACAAAGTTTCCCTTCAGAATGCGTCGAAGACAGTTTCCCATTACATTGGCTTTCGCGATGACCATCAACAAAAGTCAAGGTCAAACACTAGAAAGTGTTGGTTTGTTTCTGCCTAGGCCAGAGTTCCCTCATTGTCAGCTCTACGTCGCACTTTCAAGAGTTAAATCAAGATCGGAATTAAAAATCCTAATAACTGGTAAAGAAAGGATGCTGGAGACGAAAACTTTGAATGTTGTCTACAAACAAGTTTTTCAGAATATTTCGTAGCCAAGGGTACTTAATTGTACCTTTACTTTTTTCCAATAAATTAAGGAAAATATAGAAACTGTTACAATTATTTAGCTTTTCGATTTCTCATATGGGTAGTGATGAGTAATAAAATTACATCTTAAACACACATATTATGATTTTTAATGATGTTTCAATTATACATACACACAATATGTTGCACCCTGATACTGAAGATACTTTGTTCCATCACGTCCATGTAAAATATAGAGTACCAACATTTGCATGTGTCATTGCTTTACCCCAAACACAGTGATTTTATGATATAAAATCCGTGTCTGCCAAAACTCAACCACTATTAAACCCATAACTGAATCTGTTCATGTCCGCACAGAGTGCAGACCGGCCACCTAGTAATATTTTAAGAATATAACTATTTTACCATGGAATATTCTATGTAAAAGGTTTTTGTCATCAAAATAGCAATCAAAATTGATTTTATTAAAAAATGTAAATATACATTTATACCATTTGGATTAATTAATCTACAATTATAATTTAGAATTCGATGAATTATTAAAAAATTAAAAAATATGAAAATTTTCAAAAAAAAATCTATTTTGATTATTTTTTAATTAAAAATTTATTGTATAATAAAAAATTTTAAAAGTGCACTTTTACTATTTCCATTTTACTCTAGTTCATCTTTGGCTGTAATTGAATTTATAATTTTTGGAATGGAATGTTTTGGAATGGCCAATTCCATCAATTCCAATTTTTTTTTTACCATTTGACATAAATGAAATGGACATTCTATATATTCTATATAAAACCAAACAAGATACAAAAGGAAACATTCCATAACAATTTTGTTAAAAAATAAATGGAATGGATTCATTCCATTTTTCTACTGCATTTTATTTCTTTTGTTCAATTCCTATTGATTTTATTAGTTCCTTTTAAAGTGTACCCCTTTGACTATTTTGATGTGATCAAAACGGGAACTATGGATCTTAAATACTCTCAGCAACTAAAATAAAACCCAAATACATTTGACAAAAGAGATACAACTTTAATAAACAACAAAATAAAGCCAACGGGAAATCAAATCACAAAAATACGAACATGTTAAAAAGAAATTGCAGAAAATCCAGAAAAGAAAATTCTAATCTTCCGTAGCTTTACAATCTTTTGTTCCTTTATTTTCCTCTACCGCACTTTTCATCATCATCCCTTGTAAGATCATCGTATCTACACACCTGAAAAATCTCCATATTCACAAAAGCAAATCGTTACGACTCAGTTGACAAAAACGAGTCGACTCATCCGAGTGAGTTTTCTCTGCTGAGTCTCGCGTACATCCTAGCTCTCAGCTCTTTCCCCGATTCCACCAGCGGAATCTCTTCAAAAGCATTGTCACAGATCTCAAACTCCCCTAACGTCGGCCATGCCCGTCCCTGCCTCGAACGCACAGAAGAAGATGAAGCGTGTAAGCTGAGGCCGAGTGAACTCCATGAACCTCCTCTCAACTGCATTTTCCGCATGGAGGCAATGAGTTCACCGGTGCTCGGAGAAAGCGGCGGTGATTCCGACGGTGGAGAGAACGGAGGAGAGATTAAGATCGAAGTGGGAGAAGTAGCCGTTAAAACACGTAACTGCTCAGGCGTGTGAGCGAAGAAACAGATTCTTCTCCGACAACTAGTCCCGTCCTTACATGGCTGAGTTCGGTAACGAGCGGGGTGCAGCCAACACTCGAAAACACCGTGAGCGAACTCGCACGAGTCACCTCTTCTACAGCTTCCTTTACGAAATTCAGGACAAGCCGTACCCGAGTAATGACACTTCCTCGGATCGCGCCGTCGCGCTTTCTCTCCCGGATGCGCAAACGGACACTCCGTCCAGTCGTGAGATCGGCCACGCGAGCATCGCCGCACTTTGAACTCGTACATGCGAAACTCATCGCACGTGAACGAGTCGGAGAGTGACTCGTCGCCGCTTGATGAGTCGGAATCGTTGGATGGAAGGTAACGGTAGAGAGAGGCGAATGAGTCGAGAAACGGAGAGTGTGGGTAATGGTTAACGCTGTTAAATTTGACGGAGGAGACTGGTGATGTGATCATGGTCGTTGGATCATTGGTTTGGTCCCAAGGAGGGATATGGATCGTCGGATGTGGCCTGTTATTTTCCCCGATCATCATTTCCTTAAGTGACTTTAAACTTTAGAAGAGTAGAGGTTCTGTCTCCGTGTTATAAACTGCTTTATTTAACTGTGGTTAAGTCAAATATGAACCATGGTTAAGTTAAGAAAATCTTACTCTATCCACAATTGCCGTACGGTTTAACTATTATAAGCGCGTACTAGATATTTTCACGCATCGAAGATAGCATCAGGGGATAATCATAACCGTTGATTTTTGTTACTAGTGTCACAGCTGTGTGAGACTATCATCATCTCACGGATCAAGGACAGATTCTGACGTGGTGGTTGGCACTTATCTCGGTAGAGAGCAATTACTTTCTCATTTACGATATAATCGCCATATTTTATAAATTATGATAAAGAAGAGTGATGGGGCTAGTGGGAACTTGGGTGTAACGACCCGGTTACTTTTCCGGTCTGGTTTTTGATTTTTGTTGAAATTAATAAAACCAAAGCCGTTCTTTCTTTATTTATATTTTCTTAACCAAGTACTAGGATCGGATCCGCGCGTCCGCGCGGATGTTTGTTTTCGATATACTTATAAACATTTCAAAACACATCAATTTTATTTTATTTTAACATTTTCATTTGTGTTACTTTAGCTATTTGTTAAAATTATATTTTTCATTATTATATTGTGTTATATATTTTTTTATTGGATATATGTTATCTGATATGGAAATATAAGTTATAATCCAAAATATATTTTATAAAATATTTTTCATTGTTTTGTTATTTTTAAAATCTATATACACATACAAAATAGCTATGATATTAATAAATTTTACTAAACCCACCTTATACAAATAAATTGAATGAGTAATTATGATAAAAAATTGTGACAAAGATGGGCCAGAATAATAACTAAATTTTGTAGAAACCCAAATATTATTGGCAAACATATTTTTTAAGGAAATTATACCTAATTTTTTGTTTGTTTGTAACTTTTTTGTCGGTGTTACAGCTTCTCTCATCTTCTTTCTTGTTGATTACTTTTTAACAAATAAGTTAGCTTATGGTAAGCATTTAAATTATTATTCTCTTTACGATAATATGTATCGTCATTCTAGACAGACCCTTATAAGTATAATGTATCCACGATTTGTACTAATACATAAGTTAATAGTATAAATGGCTAGATTTAAGAGACATGTATAATAGATTATTTCTTTTTAAAACAAATACAATTAATAGCATATATTTGTAAATTTTAGCTAAAATATATATGTGGTTAATTAATTGCTAAGATCGCATGAGCAAAGTGTGGATATAATGTTTGTCATTTATAGAATATATACTCATTATAATTAGTGATAACAGAAAAAGATTATGAATATTTGTCAAATATGGATAAGTTAGAAAAAAATAATTGGTTGTCTATATTTTAGGAATGTTTTTATAAGATATAGAAAATTTTGATAATCCAAAAACGTTTAGTTTGTTTATAATGTATAATTTAAATATATTTATATATTGTAAATAATATCGTGTACATACGGAATATAGGTGGGTTAAATTAAAATTTGAATACATAATTTAAACCGGTGGATTTGCAAATAATAGTCTATCTTATAATTATTTCTTTTATAATATTAATTTATGTATTAGACATGTTTGAAGATAACCTATTAATTTGTGTATAAATGACATGTTTGCTAAACCATTTCATTGATAATGATTTTTTAATCATGATATATATTGGATCGAAATCAAGTGGTTAAGTATTTACACAAATTGTACTTAAGATATATGTTTTAGAATATAAGTAAAAATGATTTATTTTAGAATATAAGATATATATTTTGACATTTAATTCAATTTCTCGGTTTAATAATTTAAAGATGGTTTTGATGCAGTGATATAGACTCTGGTGAAAAGAAATAATAAAACTCATTTTATGGTTACAAATATACAAAATATAATTATTGGGTCAAACAAATTAGTATTGGGCTTATTGTGAGCATATGTCCATATAAGAGTTGATTTAATTTGTGTTTGAATGTAGGGATAATACCAGTGGCAGAGAATTGTAATTTTTGTGAAAAACTAAGGGGTATTTCCTATTTGTACTCCTCTTTTAATAGATTACTAGGATCGGACCCGCGCACCCGCGCGGGTGTTTGTTTTCGATATACTTATAAATATTTCAAAACACATCAATTTTTTTTTTAACGTTTTCATTTGTATTACTTTAGCAACTTGTTAAAATTATATTTTTCATTAATGTATTGTATTATATATTTTTTATTGGATGTATGTTGGATCAGTTATTATGTAATTTTTTTATTGATGTATATTGTGTTATAAATTGTAACTATGTATTAATACATTGATTTCACATATTTTAAAAAAAAATATTTTATTGAATTTAAATCCAAACATGTGTGTATATATATGTATTTTTACAAAATAGAACATTACATAAATGATTTTTTTAAATTAAAATAAAAAATATAAAACATGTGCCTGACCTGAAAGTGGAGTTTATTTAAGAAAATATATTATATATTTTAAAATAACTAAGAAAAAAATTAAGTTTATACAGCAAGTAATGTATAGTTTGTATTTTGTTTTACTATGAAAGCTTACTATATATTTAATAAAACTGTAATCAACAAATCATGATATTATCCTCCATAGGTAGAGATGAGTATTAAATTAATCAAAGTCTAGATATTGATATGTACGTCCGCGCGGTTGATGGTTTTCACTTTTTGTTAAATGTTGATATTTGTTTTTCATGTCACCATTATATAATTATACGTTCTATAATATAAATACTTGTATCTTGTTAAATTTACAAAACATGTACTGTTTAAAATGGGCTTTGTTTCATATATTTCATATAATATATTGAATAAATTTGTTTTACATTGGTATCTGATGATTGAAAAATATATTACTAAGAATCAATTTATGGATATGTTTTGGTATAATTAATCTAATATAACTACGTTGACACTAAATTTCACAATTTATTAGCAATATAAATTACATATTTTTAAAATATAATTTTTAGTTATATAAATAATAATGTAAAATAATATTTACACATTGTTATTATGAAATCTATATAATATATGTTAAATTTATGAAGATATTAAAACTATAATATGTTTTGGAGGTGTATTTGCTTAAAACAGTTACATCCTTCAATATGTTATAATCAAAAAATATATTTTATAAAATATTTTCATTGTTTTGTTATTTGTAAGATCTATATACACATACAAAATAGCTATGATATTAATAAATTGTACTAAACTCACCTGATCATACAAATAAATAAAATGGGTAATTATGATAAAAATTGTAACAAAGATGGGATAGAATAATAACTAAATTTTGTAGAAACCTAAATATTATTGGCAAACACATTTTTCTAAGAAAATTATACCTAATTTTTTGTTTGTTACTTTTTTGTCGGTGTTACAACTTCTCTCATCTTCTTTTTTGTTGATTACTTTTTAACAAATAAGTTAGCTAATGGTAAGCAATTAAATTATTATTCTCTTTACGATAATATGTATCGTCATTCTAGGCATGCCCTTATATGTATAATTTGTCCATGATTTGTACTAATACATAAGTTAATAGTATAGATGGCTAGATTTGAGATACATTTTTATAATAGAATATTTCTTTTAAAACAAATACAATTAATAGCATATATTTGTAAATTTTAGCTAAAAGAATGTATGGTTAATTAATTGCTAAGATCGCATGAGCAAAGTATGGATATAACGTTTGTCATTTATAGAATACATACTCACCATAATTAGTGATAACAGAAAAAAAATTATGAATATTTGTCAAATACGGATAAGTTAGAAAAAATTAATTGATTGTTTATATTTTAGGAATGTTTTTGTAAGATATAGAAGATTTTGATAACCCAAAAACGTTTAGTTTGTTTATAATGTATAATTTAAATATATTTATATATTGCAAATAATATCGTGTACATACGGAATATAGGTGGGTTAAACTAAAATTTGAATGAAGAATTTAAACTGGTAGATTTGCAGATAATAGTCTACCTTATAATTATTTCTTTTACAATATTAATTTATGTATTCGACATGTTTGCAGATAACCTATTAATTTGTGTATAACTGACATGTTTGCTAAACCAGTTCATTGATAATGATTTTTTAATCATGATTTATATTTCATCGAAATCAAGTGGTTAAGTATTTACACAAATTGATTTTTTTTATGTGGTGAACCAAACTTTAAATTATTGGTTTTGATCATGTAGACCGTGTCATATTTGGTATTGAATCACATTTGTTTTGATTTCTGCATAATAATTTTAAACTGAGGCATATTCAATAACAAACCACGTGAGTTTAGGTGCACTTGGTTTTGTAAAAAAATTTGGGCTGGGATGTTAAGTTATTAAACGACTGTGTTTAAGTTTAATGGCATTCAATGGTAAATATTAAGAAAAAGTTAGGGTTAAGTACTAATTGTACTTCAGATTTATGTTTTAGAATATATGTAAAATGACTTATCTTAGAATATAAGATATATGTTTTTGATATTTAATTCAATTTTTCGATTTAATAATTTAAAGATGGTTTTGATGCAACGATATAGACTCTGGTGAAAAGAAATAATAAAACTCATTTTATTGTTACAAATATACAAAATATAATTATTGGGTCAAACAAATTAGTAATGGACTTATTATGAGCATATGCCCATGTAAGGGGTGATTTAGTTGTGTTTGGATATATGGATAATATCAGTGGCAGAGAATTGTAATTTTTGTGGAAAACTAAGGGGTATTTCCTATTTGTACTCCTGTTTTAATAGATTAGATGTATGCAAGATAAACCTAATTATATTCGACCAAAAAAAGAAAAAAAAAAGATAAACCTAATTATATATACATACGCTGGGCCGGGTCCACGACGGAAGCAGGGTAAGCGGCTGCTTAGGGCCCAAAATCTGTAAGCTATTGAAAGTTTTTTTTTTAAGTCTGGGTATTTCTTTTTCTCTCTTATCCCTTTCATTTGTCAATGTTTAGACATTAGGTCATTGTCTTCTTTTTTTTATTAAGGGTGTATCTACTCTACGCGCGGATTATTCGATATGTGTGTTATGTTTATTTGTATTTTGATTTTAAGAGATTGTGTATTTGAAGTTTTCGAAATTATTAATTTGATTATGTGTGTACCGTTATGGTCAAGCACTATTTTTTTAAAAATAATTGCAAATACGTTTCATTTAAAACTGAAAATAGACTCAATGTCACTGTTTTAATATGATTACCGTAATATTTTTAACGATCTGTATCGGTAAACAATGTTTTTTCTGGTAAGATCTTAATTTTTTTGGTGTAGATAAACTGTCAAAGTAGATTATTTATTATGGGTATTCGTAATTGTAAAATAATAATTCTTTGTGGTGTATGTAATATTAATCTTCCAACATTGTGGTGTTGGCTTTTCTCATAGATTGCTATGGAGATTGGAGAGTTCATTGTTTTAGTTGTTTTTATTACGCTCTTTTATAATTTTGACTGCGGTTAGGTGGCAGGTATAATAGTGATCCTTATAATTATTTGGTTGAATTTTTTTATTATAATAAGTCATGTATAACGGGAAAAACTTGCAATATGAGTTCATAAGTTAAACAAAAACAAAACTCGAAGAAAATAACATAAATTCAAGAGGGAAATAGAAATGATAAAGCAGTGCATGGTTGTCTCTCATAGAAGCGATGCTCAAATGTAATCAACAAATTTCAAAACATGTTTGTAATGGAAGCAATGCTTGCATCGTTTGTTCATGTCGTTTATATGACATTTTTACGGCTTTAGTAGGAATATATTACGGGTATAATGCCTCTTCCTTTTAATCTTGAAACAGTTGAGTGCTTTCATTATTGTCTCCCAGCAGAAATCAAGTTTTTCCGTATTAGTCTTCCAACCAAGTGTGGCTAAATAATGTTTGCCCTCATCGATGTTGCCTCTGAAGATCATTAGTACGCCATATAGGTACGTACCATCGTTACACTTACCGTTTGCGGATCGGCGGAGGTGATCCAATCCTTTTGTAGTGTTGTTGTAGTGGAAATACTCCTTAACTCCCTTTGAATTCATGTTATTTCTCCATAGAAGCGACGCTCATAGAAGCGTCTATCCAGTGCATGGGTAGTTCTCCAAACAAAACTCCAGTAGTTTTGGGTACTTCTCCACAGCATCGAGAGGATTGTCAAATAAGTAGTTGATGTCAATGGTTTGGATAGCCGTTGATGATTCGTCTCCAGAAGCAAAATCGTTTGAGGGTGAATTTATTTCTTCGCTTGTCATGGTAGGTTCATGGTGAGGAAAAATCATTTTTTATATAATTAAGAGGGTGGTTTTATATTGTATTTTTTATACAAAATTGTAACAAAAATCTTTAGTTTTCAATGAATATTATTAATATTTTGTAATAATTGTGATTTTTGTATACTAGCTTAATTATAAGGCAGGTTATGAAACTGATATGATTTTTTTGACTATATGTTTATAGCGTAGTTGTGGTATTTTGTTTGGTACATAATAAAAAATGTATTGCGAATCTATACTAATAAAGGAGGGTCTCTTCTTAGAGTGCCACATCAGTTTTGGAAGAGTGGACAAATCGTGACATGTCACCTTCTTTTAATATCACACATTTTCGCTAATAAAAATACAATCAACAAATTAGCCCACTTACGGCCTATTCTTCACACAGAGACGTGGTCTTCTCCAATCCCTTATTTTGCAGCGCTGATGTGGAAACTTCACAATAACGTCTCTAATCTTCACTAAACATGTCATTAAAAGTCTCAATTAACCATCTCTCCCACAACGATCGTTTTAATTACACATTGCTATCACCGTATGGAAATCTCTAATTTCCCATACTATAAATATTGGATGAAGACCTCTCCAAATCTCATAGTTTCTCCATATTTTGTATATTGCTTTCTAGTAACAGAGAATGCAACGATGGACCTTTCCAGTCTTGCTTTTTGACACATCTTCTTTTTTGGGAGGGACGCAACATCAACAAAGGTAGAGAGCTCATGGGGGTCGATATGCTCCTGATTTATGAAAAGGTATGCCTCATGATCTTTGCATATATCTTCATCTACATGCTTCCTCCACTTGACAGTCAGTTATGCTACAAGGTTCTATATATGTCCATGGCCTTAACACGTTCAAGCATCTACTGAAAGATGGGTCTGTTTATCAGCTGAGTGGATTTGATGGCAGGAGGATCAACCACCATTTTCAGATTCCCCATAACTATTCAGTTCACTGACCTCACTAAGTTTGTTGAGAGATCACATTGTTGACTACTCCAACACAAACATAGCTCTTTGGGTTTCGTGGTTATGAGCAGCTAATGGCTATGGCAAATGCTAACAATACAGCAGAGTTGCAACAAATATCCGGTTAAAATATTCATGCTTTCTCATTTTATCCATGCAAATATCATTGGGGAGATGAGCCTTATCAAGACAACTTTCAGTGACCATGCATATGTAGTGGTATGAGTCGCAGTTTTTAAGACGGTAATTACAACGGTCTTTACTCAATCATTGTATTCTAACGTGTTTTTAATTCACACCGTGAGAATCAATTCCATTTGGTTAGTTGATCTTTTACAGTCGACGATGAATCACGGTTCTGTTAACACCACTGGCTCAAGGATCAAACTCAAGTTTTCAAACCATTGCACGATATTAGCTTAAGAAGAGATAACATGCTTGGGAAAAGACTGTCTCATTAATATTCGATCCATGTATTATAAAACTTCATTTACCTACCAATACTCCATATATAACGTTTAATGTGTTGGTGAGCTATTCATAGTTTTTGATTAATATTTGCTTTGATTTGGCAACACACTCCTCGGGTTAAAATGAAATTACCCGATATAAATGTTGCAACATTAGACCATGAGCTGCTCTTTGGGAGTTTATTATTCTTTTTGTCAACATTTGTTGTTGTGTCTTTTCCTTTCATATGTTTCACTTCAATCTTAAGGCCTTTGAATTTGGTTTCTCTCAAAGTTGTAGGCCACACACTACTTAATAGTTGATAATTTTATTTTTCTGGATTAGCATGTGAATATTATAGTTGAAACAGCAACACAAGTTATACAAAGGATATGTACCGATGAAATACATAAACTACACCAGCAAGATGAAAAAGTAAGACATTTTTGTTCCCTTTGTTTATATATCAACAAGTAATGATATTATTCTCTAATCATTCTTTTTGCCAATGAAATTTGGATGCGATTAGGCCATGTGAATGGGGAGATCACGTAACTCTTCAAGAGGCTGCAGATCATGTAAGTTTTTGTCAAAAGAAATATCAAGTTTTGTGTTTACTACAAAACTATAACATTTTTATAAATACACTTCAGACATCAAGTCTTCTCTTGAGAAACCATTTGAGGATTCATTGTAAATTTTCCCTTTTACTCAGCTCACATTTTATTTTCTTTTACTTGAATGACTGTTTTTTGACTTAGCATTGTTGTAGGGAGACAATATTTATTTCGCCTATGGTGGGATACAAACACCTCAAGAGTTGACCAATGATGTCACTAAGAGGCACTATCTAACACATTTACAGCTGCTGAAACCACCTGAGAGTTGCCACATCAATGACACGGAACATAGGTGCATACATTGCTTCGTTTAAAAGCATGCATAGCTTTATTTGAATTAAGCTATCACCTTTTCCATTCTCGGTTTAATTTTCCTTATGTCAATAAACCTCTTTTCTCTCTTTATATTTTTCAACAAATAATTTCTAAAATATTTAGAAACCATAATGGCAGCCACTAACGCATACATCTAACAACTAAAACCATGCACTGGTAGAAGCAATAAGAAAACATCATAGTGGCCTCAACAGTTGTCAACTTCCTCTTGCACACCTTATAAACACATTGTAAAGTAGACTCGGTGTGATAACTCTACGAAATATTATGTGACCATCAATATCATAACTCAGGTCACTCAGCCATGTTTTCATTTTAAATAACAAAATATATTCTCAATTAACTTATAATAATATTATTTAGAAAACACGGCGTCAACTTAAATATGTAATATACTGTCCACAATACCACCAAATGTTGTAACACAATAACAATCGAGTAGAAATGTGAAATCACATTGCCAAACATTTATCTCCATTATTAAAAAATTTCAACCAAATTCAAATTACAATCTAATATATAGCAAAAACAAATACACACTTACCATACTCTTCATATTATGTACCATAAAAACAATAACATCTCAAAATAATCTTTCTTCATGAAATAATATGATTTACAATTGCCTTTAATCAAGAAAATAATATGATTTACAATGTCCCGCACGAAGCGCGGACACACCATTAGTTTACAATAATGTTTAGACTATGAGAATTGATATTCTTTAAATTTGTAGTAAAACACATATTTAAAGAACGTGATGGCCATATATGTATACATTTATATTGTATGTTCTTTGCATTTAGTTCATGTTAATATTTGGAAGTATGAGTCTATTTAATTTGATGTAGTTTTTGCATTGTAGTGGGTGGATGGTTAACAATATTTTTCAGGTCATGTATGTTTTATTGTTGGCGTTGTCTATATTATTAAGAGTTTGGTGCACATAAAATTCTGTAAATAATTTGTGTGATGGTTTGTTATGTTTCTTGGTTTACTGTTGTTGGTTATCCTATACATATGTGTGGCTAAATTAATTTTCAATCTGTTGGGATTTGAAGTATGTAGTTTTAGGTGTAATGATTATCATTAGTTGGTACTAAAGTTTCATTGGCTTTGTTTTTAAGTTGTTAGATACAATATTTTAGTAGTTCGTAGGTTTTACTTCCACAAAAATTTTGATTGAATATTTTAGTTAGAAGATGAGAATCATTGCTGATAAGCATAACCGCATTTAAATTTGCTATGAAGATGATAGTTTAACTGAGACTAACGTAGATAAGTGTAACATTTAATATGTTATGTTATATTAGCCAATCAAGAGTATACGTATTTGAGTATAACGAACAAAGCAATGTATTGTTGAACTAAGTATTGATGTGAAAAGTTGTTATGTTTTTAGGTTTGATATGTTGTTAACCATATAAAGGTGGACTTGATATTTTTTATTGGTGTAAAAATAAAAGAAACCAACAAGTGTTTCAAAAAAACAAAAATGAATAATTGTTATTATTTATTATCTGAGATTGTTACTCGAAGAGATACGTGTTATTTATATTGTCTAATTCACCGTCTTTGTAATTTTGTTAGTTGAGAAAGTTCAACAATTTGATATTGTGTGTGAGCATAGTTTTTTTTATTATGAACTGAAGATCCGTGTATTATAAAAAAAGTAGTGGAAACATTGAAAGTGAAGCAAAGCATTGATAATTAAGAAATAAAGACTAAAAGAGAACACATGGAAAACGCAAACGGATCTATTAGTTCATACAGGTGCTATGGAGAGATTATCATATCCAAGAGCTTCTCCATTTGCTTATAATAAAAACAATCAGTACACATTTTCTTCACTTCTTGGAGCATGCATCTTCTTGGTGGCATGATAAGAATCATGTTGGTTCCATAAGATTTCCTCTTCAAGATTGGGACATTGCGCAAGCAACACTTGAATTTTCTCCAACACTTGTTGACTTCGATCATGTTGGTTCGCCAATTATGGAGATCAATGTATGCCATGCATGTCATGATCTCATGTGTCATGATTTTTCTTGGATGAGATCTTCAGATGTTTGAAGCCCTTTACAAGCTGGTTCAATGCAAAATATTGCTTCATGCCCTCTACAAAGTGTGCATCTTCATTTCTATACTTGAGGCATGCCTTCATCTCTGGCTTGTAGCACGAGAGTGTTAGTAGAGGATTTTTTGTCATTTCGCGGAGTCTTGCATTTCTGCACACAGTAATGAAGGTTTTTTTCCGTGAACTCACGGCAATTAGCTTAGACACACCTGGTGACATTGGAGATGGTAAACTCTGTAGTATTTTTGTGTTTCTTCACATAAGCATAGTGACGTTTTGGCCTGGGAGCGAGACGCGGGGAGGTTCTTAGCTGAGAAGACATTTTTTGCAGTATTTTGTATTTTGTTAGTTGATAATTATTGTGGAAGAGAACACTCTTTATATAGATGGTGGAGATTGGGGTTTCCAATTCAGAGTAGTCATGGTTTTTCAACTCCTAAGCTGGTGTTTGTGGTATTAGGAGTTGAAATGGTTTAATGGCTCTCTTAAAATACTTATGAGCGTGGTTGTTTATGTTATAACTACAAGTGTAATGAATTTATTTGTTGTTCTCAAGCCTGTAGATTAGAAATAAATTTGGACTATTCTTTTTTATTAGCAATTTAAGTAACCTTAAAGTGTTATTTTAAAATGTTTTTTTGTGTATAATTAGGTGGCTTAACAATACCGTCGAAGTTTTTTTAAATTTACTGTATTTTTTTTTTCTTAAAATCGAATGATGAGGCTTTATTTTAATTCGTACTAAAACTTGACCCTCGTCCCCGTGTGGGTGTTTGATTTAACTTGTGAACGTAAACTCATATACCGCCGGTTTTATAAAATATATCTCATGCATATTTTTATAATGTTTTGTAATTTACATATATAGAGTAGAATATATTATATTATAATATAGATGTTTGATAATAATTTTTTTTATTTGTACATAATCTATATTATCAAAACTAAAGTACGAGTGTAAATTGTTTAGAAACTTGGATAGCAGTATTAAAAAGATTATGTTTGGAAACATGAATAGCAATATTAAAAAGGCTTTAACCTAATGTTTTTTTATTATTAAGATAATTGGCATTTATGCGTCTAACGATTACCATAATTAGGAGAATATCCCTCACATACAGAAAATATTTTCACTTCCGATTTTGCCCCTAATCCTATCTATCTAACTTCTGAACACCTAAAATTATGTGCGAGGTTTGTCTCTTTTGTGCTCCCTTATTTACTGAATAAACATGTTGATTTTTAAAATCACTCTCTCATCAATTCATTAAAAGAATTCATTTTCACAATTTATTTGACTGGTTCCAAACATTATTTTTTCTCCATTAATTTATTGGAAGCAAATATAATTTTTCTTGTTATAGCAAAAGCTTTTGATTCATGTTGATTAATAGTATGTAAACATGTGTGTTTCAGATTTATTTCAGTTGAATTTTATTAATTTTATATGAATTGATATTTTATGTAGCAATTAAAAACTATTGTAGATACTAACATATTTGTTAGATGTTAACAAATACATGTATTAGATGTGTTATCTAAGGTGTTAGTTGTTAACTAATTTGTAGGTGTTAGCAAAAATGTTAGCCGTTAACAAATCATGTTTCAGAATTTGTTAACTAATTTTGTAGGTGTTAACAAAAGTGTTAGCCGTTAAGTTAACAAATCATGTTACAGAATTTTTTAACTCGCTAACATAATTTGTAACATGTTTGGTGGTTAAATATTCGCTAATTTATAAGGTAGTTCATCATAAACCCAGAAACAATATTTATCAGGTTTTTCATTTTTCATAAGCATTCTACAATAGTTTTATCCTGAAAAATGAATTACACATATAATATGTAGATGAGAAGAAAATATAAGAAGAAAAATGGTATAGGGAGAAAGAGGTGGAGTGTGAAAAAGAGGTGGGGTAGGAGGAAAGAGAATGTCAGAAGATATGGGAAGAAACGTGGGTTGAATAGAAAAAGAAAAATGGGCATTTTGTCCTTTTAATACACAAATTGTAGACGATGAGTCTCTATTGTCACCTCGTGGGCAAACTCCTAATTTGGGTTTCGGTTAGGGTGATTAAGCTAATTCACCCTTTATTATTCATATCTTATTTTGCATAATATAGAGTTTGTCTTTTATTTACTAAACAATAAACAATTCACTATGAGAAATATATGATACATTTTTCAATTATATATTCGTAACTAAATGACCATATTTACACCAGACAACATGATTTGTACATATAATAATATGTATTTCATTATATGGTGAAAAATATAAAATATAGAACACTTAAAATGAAACACAAATATAAATTTATAAAAATAAATAAAATTAATACCCGCAATACAATTGTATTACAAAATGATAACACATCTAAAATATACAATGATCACATAAACACATAAATGAATATATATATATATATATATATATAAACCAACACACGCCGGATGCATGGGTCGAGTTCTAGTATTATATTAAGACTTGATGCAATTTCATGTAATTGTATTATTCGTATATTAACCTGTTGTTTTTTTTTGTTAATTTATTTTAAAATGAAATAAAATACTAAATGTTTTAATGTTCAATATATGAATATCGATTTTGTTTGGAAGTGTAATTTAGTTTAAATTTATTTTATGCAGTGGCAGAATCTGTAAATAAAAAGAAATAAAAAATGAAGTACTTAATTTATTGTAAATGCGAAGGATAAATTTGTAAATAAAAGGAAGTATTTTTTATATTCTTATCTATGTTTCCAAACAATTCTTATTTATATTGTTATCAATGTTTTCAAAAAATACCAAAAAGTATTTCAATTTTAATAATATAGATATATCCAAATTGTAGTGAGTTTGGCAGTCTCACTTTTAGGGCCTCCTTTTTAGTCTCTTACAATTTTACGAAGTTTATTTTGTTTTATGTTAGCATACCTTTACGTTGAAAAAATTCATGATCACTTATTAACTTTAGTATATATATAATAAATTAAATACTGCATGTCCTTATTTGAACATGGAAAATCAAGTTGCGAATTAAAAGTTATTAAGTATGTTCATCTTCTATCCTTTGATCATTACAAGTTCCCTCCCCCCCCCCCTTGTACAAATTTTTTTCCATGTATATGTAGTAAATGAATAGAATTTTATACAATAAACATATGTGTATAACCTATGTAGTTATAAAGTTTTGTATTTTGCACTTAAGCTTTCTATGAAACATACACAAATAGTTAAGGTAACGTTAATTTTGTCTTCTTCAATGTTAATTATTAAAGTGTATTATTTATAGCTTCGTTATTCCATTTTAGAATTTTATTTCTCATTTAGGTATTTTCCATTTAAGTAAATTTAAATTTAAATAGTACTATAACTATTAAAAAATTGAGGACTTTAAATATTACTATATCTATGTTTTTTGTTTATTAAACCTTTGAAACATAATAGATGTGTGTAGCAGGTTCTGTACGTCAAACCTGATAGTGAAACAAAATTTACTCGTTGTATATCACGATATAATAGATTTTCCCTTGATTTGAATAGATTCGGATTTAAAATGTGGTTAGAATTGGCAATACTGATTACGGCGAAAGATGTTATATTCACGTAATATGAATATGAATTTCGTTGTAGGGAAAATTTTTCGTTTCAAAATAAGTGTCGTTTTATAATTTCAATGCAGAATTTATTAGTTTTATATGTTATTTTATTTTGTTATTGGTTGAAATGTGGTTAGGTGTATAGGTAATTGTATTTTTATCTAGAAAATATGTAAAATTAAATGTTTCCTTAATCTGCGTGCACAAACCCAAAACGACAAGTAAAGTGAAACGGAAGTAGTATCAAACCAAGGGAACCAAAGATACCGACTAAATATAATACAGTAGTATATTTAAAGGGTTTAATAAGATTCATAGTATACTTTTATCGAAATGATCTGCAAATTGAAGAATTGATTTTTAGTATTTTCTTTTCTCAATATTTGTTTAATCCATTTTCATGCAAATAAAGAAATCATATTTTGAGCTGTCCATCGACACATAGGCGATCTAATATTTTGTTATCTAATAATATTATGGATTTATCATTTTTTAATTTTAAATTATTTCTATTATGTTAATATGTTTAATAATTGTTGAAAAATATATATGTTTTGGTGTTTATTTATGAGGGTGTAATCCGCTTTAAATGTGTTGACTTATTTGATTTTTCTTTCGCACATTCCGCAATAAATTATTCAGATAAGGAATTGTGTATGAGATGTTGTAGGGGACTTATTATTTTTTTCGTTGCATCTATGTATCTATGTATACTATTAAAGCAAAATCTCCTAGGACTATGTCCTTGCTTTTTACAATTATTTACATTGATATGCTATTGTTTATTTTAAAAAAAAAATTAAATTAATTTCATCCATTAAAGACCCAACCAATAAGAATCAAGGATTTTCAAGAGCTATCACATTGCCATGCAAACATAATATAACACAATTTTTTTAATTTTTATTTTATATATTATCCAATATTGTAATATATTCAAACTTATGAGGTTTATTTAACGAAATATCTACATGAGATAACAACCTGTACAATGTTAATCCACAAAAAATAACATGTATTCTAATCACTAAATGTAAACCTTTAATGATATATCTAAACCTTTTTTTTGGGACAACAAGATGAATCTAGGGCTTATTTGCCAAATAACCAAGAAAAAAAAAGAAATTAGATTTTGGAAGAGAGAGTAGAGAGAGATATGAAGAAAAAGTAGGAGAGAGAGGGGAATTTTAGTTAGTTTGTGAATTTGTGTTTTTTTCATGTATAGGGGGTGCAATTTCTGATGAATCTAAACCTTAAACCATGTTTTTCCTATACAAATATATTCCTAATAATATATTGTTCTTTTCTATAAAAACAATTGTCCTTTTCAAAAATATATACTAAACTATAAACAAGCATTGAATTTATTTTATTATATTTCTATATTAGAGAAACTTATATACAAACTTCTATAACTTAATATATATAACAATAGGTATTACTTAATATATGTAACAACATGTATTAACTTGGGCAACAATATATATATATATATATATATATATATATTAACTACACGATTATATACTAACTTGCCCCATTATCTTCAAAAACTACAGATCATAATCTTTAACAGATTTGTTATTTTTTTGTATCATTATCTTTGGAAATTTAAACGAGATAAAGACACCAATTTTATTGGGATCTTCCTAAAATGTATATAGATATTCCTAATAAGATATAGTCTGTTATAAGGAAATGAAATCTTCGTAAGTTCATAAGAGAGGTTACGAGATTTGATTACACAATATATTCAGAACTTACTAAACCGCACCCAAGAAGCCAAGATATTCTTAACAATATATAATTGTCTTTAAAAATATATACTAAACTACTCCTATAAATGCAAGAATCTATATCGACCTAGTCTCACAACTTCAAACCAAAAAACAAGCAAAAACGATGTCTTCTAAGCCATCTCTCAAACGAGAGGTTTATAGGGAGTTTTTGTCTGATGGTAACAGATCTGGTTAAAGGGGAGGTTTTGTTTGATGGTAAATAAACGGTCTCCATGGCCGCCGAAATTCTTAATCCGAGGATGAGCTGTTTGTTAGGCTTAGATTTTGTTTTTTTTTTTTGCTCTATTTCACACACTAAATCTGAAATATAAACTAGATATCATAATGTATGTGAAGTTTGGAAGGTTTATATATGATGAAAAGAAGAGGAAACAAAGAACTCCATTGAAACAAAAAAAAAAACATTAGATTAACTGTGATTTTGTGTTTCGTCTAACGCCGTTTGCTTTTGTCAGATTCTTTGTCGAACATCACCATCTGATTAATGATTTTGTGCCTCGATCGTTGATTTTGAAGAATTCAACAGAAATCCCCCTAGAAGGTAAAATTTATGTTTTTTTTTCATTATCGATAATGTTTCTTTATAGGGTGTAGTGAACGAACATATTGGTAAAAATCTAATAAAAGGTTTCGTGAATAGTGTTGATTTTTTAGGAGATTAACTCCGTATGCTTCATGCCCCCTTAAACTTATTCTCACTACCCTTTCTCTATTTTCATTACTATTTTATTTTTGCACTCCTCAAATTAGCCTTTCATTAACTTTTTGAGTTAAATATTCCAACCATAATTCAACAACAACCAAGATGGGCCACAAACAATCTTAACCAATCAAAAATCACGTTAGCCCACATTTTCATTACCCCTTCCCTAAATTTATTTTCAGTACCCCTTTCCTATTCTCATTACCTTTTTATTCTTACACTTCCCAAAATAGTCTTTCATTAACTTCTTGAATTAAATATTCTAATCATAATTCAACAACCAAGATGGGACACAAATAATCTTAACCAATCAAAAATCATGTTGGTCCACAACTATTCTTCTCTCCTCTTTTTCCTCGTACAAATTTTTTTTTGTTCAACCTCCATGGCCGAATTTTAAGCTTCAAAAAACAAGTAATTCTTGATCGTTTTCGATAATTTTTTTTTGTGAAATCACTCTTAAATGTCGTGTATATCATGGATAATGGAATAAATGTACTATTTGATGATAATTTGAGAGATTATAAACGAATTTTAAAACGGTGTTTATGTATTTCAGGTATGTTTTATGTCTGTTTTGATGATTTTTTTGCTGAAATATTATTAAAAACAAGTATATATCTCAGCTAGTGTAAGAAAAAAAGAAGATCCAATGAATGAGAGATCGAAAACGATTTTGAAAACTGTGTTTATAGTTTTTGGTATATTTTATGTCCGTTTTGAGGCGTTTTAAGGCGTTTTGATGATTTTCTGTGTGTAATTTCATTTAAAATGAATTATACATCATGGGTAATGTAAAATCGTAACAATATCGTCCAAAAAGTGGATTAATTAGTGCAATGACAAATTTTGGGTATTACTAAATAACTAGTTTTACTAGGCAAAATAAAAAACTGGAATTACTAGTATTACTAGAATTATTACATATATAATTTCTACTAGTATTACTAGTATTACTATATTTACAATTCAGACTCTTATTACTATATTTACAATTCCTACTGGTATTACTAGTATTAGTATGTAATGGTACTATGTGAGCATTAATTCTAAGCATCTGAATATTGATAATTCTAATGATATAGCATTTTTCAGGAAAATGCAAAATCCGCATTGCACAATCATTTTTTTATTATTATGGGGGGATATTATATGAAGGATGTGGCTGAAATAAAATGGATCTCTGGAGATGGTGAAGGAGAAAATGAAATTCACACGATTGTTTTGAATAAATCAGTGGAGGAGATCATTTACTCTGGTTTGGTTGAGCGTATTTGCAGAAATATAAAAGTAGATGAATCTAAGATGGAAGTGAAGATTAGTTACTTTCCAATGGTATTGTATTCGTACAAGCCATCATACATCTGGAATGATGAAGACGTTTTTAGTTATCTACTGCAAGTAAATCATGAGAAGTGTAGAAGTGTTCTACATGTGGAGTTCATCAAAGAAGAAGTGCAAATTTCAGAAGAAGATAATGATGATGTCTATGTTGGTCTATCTGGTAGAGAGCCCATAGAGGCTGGTGATGAAGATGGTAATGAGAATGATGAAACGGATGTCCATGTTGGTCTATCCGATAGAGAGACTATAGAGGCTGGTGATGAAGATGGTACTGGTGGTGTGCTCACTTTAACGAAGACATTGAGATGTATGATGATGTCAATCAGCCACAAGATGATGGTATGGATTTGGTTATAGGCAAGAATTTATAACTAAGGAGGCAACAAAAGTTCTTATCCAGACGGCTTCATATCAGAAATGTTTTGAATTTGATATAGTGAAGTCGGATACCAAGAGATATGTGGTTAAATGGCGAGGAGCCAAAGATGGCTGCAAGTAGGTTGTCTGAGTTGCAACGTTAAAGAATTCAGATATTTTGACGGTTAGAAGTTACATCAACCAACATACATGTTTTGTTGTTACAAGAACATCGCCTGATAGAGAGGCTGGTGGTGAAGATGGTACTGAGAATGATGTAACTGATAATGAAGTTATTGGTGGTGTGCTCACTTTTCACGAAGACATTGAGAGGCATGAGAATGTCACCAAAAGAGATGAGCATGTGTTTGAGGATACAGAAGTAGCACCACCTGTTGACTATCAACCACGGGATGATAGTATGGATTTGGTTTTAGGTCAAGAATTTACCACCAAGGAGGCATCAAAAGTTCATATTCAGATGGCTTCACATCAGAACTGTTTTGAGTTTGATATAATTAATTCGGATACTAAGAGATTTGTGATTAAATGTCGAGGAGCCAAAGAAGGTTGCAAGTGGTTTGTGCGAGTTCCAAAGTTACAGAATTCAGATCTTTGGACGGTTAGAAGTTACATCAAGGAGCATACATGTTCTGTTGTTCCTACAAGAACACTGCGTGATAGAAGGAAATGCACACCACAAATCTTTGCATCTGTTTTGGCTCAAGATTATCCTGGTACATTTGAGACACCAGTTCCGAAAGTTTTGATTGATTTGGTTCATCGCAAGGTTGGTGTGAAAGTATCATACACCTTGGCATGGAGAGGAAAAAAAGATGCTGCTAATGACGTGCGAGGAAGTCCAGAAGAGAGTTTTACATTATTATAGAGTTATATGCACATGCTGGAGCAAACAAATATTGGCACAAGAACTCGTGTGGAAGTGGATGAGGCCCAAAAATTTAAGTACCTGTTCTTTGCCCTAGGAGCTAGCATAAAAGGGTTTCGTGCGATGAGGAAAGTCCTCATTGTGGATGCAACACACCTCAAGAATGTTTATGGTGGAGTTCTCCTTGTTGCGACTGCTCAGGATCCCGATCATCACCACTACCCAATTGCGTTTGGTGTAGCAAATAGTGAGAATGATGAAAGCTGGATATGGTTTATGGAACAATTGAAAATAGTGCTATCTGATGTCCCGGGATTGGTGTTTCTTTCAGATAGAAACAAAAGTTTGATTAAGTCAGTACGCCTAGTGTTCCCTGAAGCCGAACATGAGTATTGTATATGGCATTTATCTCAGAATGTTAAAGGCTACGTCCATAACAATAAAGATACTTGTGCATTCAACTTTAGAGAATGCGCACACACTTATACAGTGGCGGAGTTCAAGTACCTTTACCATGCTTTTCGCAGGAAGTATCCTAGTGCAGCGGTGTATCTTGACAAAAGTGTTAAAGAGAAAAAAATGAGCTAGCTGTTACTTTGAAGGAGATAGGTACAATGTTGACACCACTAATTCAGTAGAATCTTTTAATGGTGTCATTAAGGATGTGAGAAAATATACATTACTACCCATGTTTGATGTAATCATTTCAAAATGGCTGAATGGTTTAACAAGTATAGGAAGAAGGCAGCTGAGATACCATACACATTGAAGCTTGTGCCTATTGTGGAAACTGAAATATCTAAAAGATGTGTTGAAGCAGGGTTTCTCACGGTTGAAGAGTTAAACAACTTCCATCTTGAGTATAGTGTGCATGGTTATGACGGGAAGGTTTATACCGTTGATATGGCTATGAAAACTTGCAGCTGGAAGGCAGCTGGAAGGGAACTCCACATTGTGTGCATGGAGTAGCTGCTGCCACATTCATTACTAAGGCAGCTAGAAGGGAACTCCATCTGTCTGAGTATTGTTCAAATTATTATTTAGTTGAGCAATGAGCTTTGGCTTATCACAGGACAATTTATCTTGTTCCTCATATGTCTGATTGGGTTATAGCAGAAGATGTTAGAGCAAAGAAAATACTTCCTCCAGATTTTTAAAAAAAAAAGGAAAACCACAACAAACAAGATTTCCATCAGTAGGAGAATCCCCTGGAAGAGGAAAAAGAGGCAAAGGGGGATCTAGAGGGAGTTCCAGAGGCACATGCAGAGCCAGAGGAGGAGGTATGGCATCATATTTTGAATGTGGAAGTGGTTCGGGTACTACCTAGGATTTATCGGTTTAGACTACTCGGTTTTACTAGGAATATTATGTGTAATTTAGACTACTTGATATTACTAGGATTATTATGTGCAATTTGGACTACTTGGTTTTACTAGTTTTACTATGTGCATTTCGATACCGATATATGTTACTAGATAAATTGTTTATGATGTTAATTTAGACTAATTTTGATGATTATTTTCAATTCATATGCTATGTATATAATAAATATATAAAATAGACTATTTTTGATGATTATTTTCAATAGTTTAAGAAAATCTTATCGATTTCCCAAAAAAATCCTTAACTTTCATTGTTAGTGTGTGAATGGTTAGGTAATAGTAAAGAGAATTTAACAAAATACGTATTTCTGATAAGTTGTTTATGTAAATGTCTTCTTTAACGATAAGAATAGTGTAAAATCATTGGTTCTACTACCAAATCTTCCATTGTGAGATGGTTTTACTAGAAAAACTTAAAAAATTGCCAAAGTTTTACATGTGTAAGGTAGTTTTACTACGAACTTGAGATTACTATTGGTATTACTAAGTGTTAAATATAATATTAAATATTCATATGATGACTGCACGTTTTACATGTGAAATGCATTTTTTTATATATTTTTTTTTAATAATATATATATATTTTAACGTTTTACATGTGTTTTATTGATAAAGACTCGTGCAGCTTGATCTAACTCATAAAGCTCTTTCCACCAAATAGTCTTATGTTTCACAGTTAACCAGTAGTTCCAAGTTTCACTGGGGCTGCCATGACGGTCATACTCTCGCTCCTCATCAATGATACGGGTCATCATTATTTTCTCACTAATAATTGGAACCAAGATACTGTTAATAACCTGAAAATAAAACAATAAGTTATATCAATTAATTTTTTTTTCTAATAGCTTCTAGTATAACTAACTACATGTACCTTAGTTTCTCTAAGTGAATCATATATGTCTTCCAAGGATAACCCTTCAGACTGCACTTTGTAAACCTGCTCTTACACATCCTTGGACAATCTTCACTAGAATTGTCAGAATAGATTCTAAACACTTTTCCCATATTCGGAATAGACTCAAACGCCAGACCCTAGTACATACAGTGTCACAGTGTCAGATTTCAATTATATAAAAATTCAAAATTTACTAAATAAATCTTTTACTTCTAAAGGGATTATGAAACCAGGAAAGCCACATGTGTCATTCACTTCACCCTTCAAATGGTTCATCATGTGTTTAATCCCTTTAATGGCATCCTCAAATGTTAGTCGACCCCAGGGAATCGATCTGCAAGCTTCCAAATCATCCACCATCCTTAATATGAAGAGGTCTAAAGATCCAGAATCCTTCGCCTTTCCTCTGATAACCCGACCAAGGAAAAACAAGACAGTCATCTTCAATCTATCTGGACAAGGCGGCATAGACAACATCTTCTGCTGCACATCAGTGATGGTGATCTTCTTTCTGTCATGGAAGTAATAATCCACAAACTTATAACTCCCCATCTTCTCATAGTTCGGTGGATAATCACGGCAGTCTAACCCTGAGATGAGGGCATGCTCCCTCATAGAATAGCGGACGGGTACACTATTAACCGCAAACCATGCCACATCATCTTATGGAATGCAAATGGTGCGCAACAGTAACATCCACATCCCTTAGAGCTTCAGGTTTGGTTCGTCTGGCATGTGGAAGAAATGTCGAAACTGAGGATGGCTTGTGAACCATTGAGCCTCAGGCTTATCCTTGATGAATTCTACTGTCTTGGTCACAAAGCACTTCGTTTGAATCTTGCAAGTCTTCGGGAACTCACTGCTTTTGAAGTAGAGCTCAAGGGGTTGCATTGGTTGCATTTCCTGCAATCAAAATACATATATACACATGTTAGTAATGCTAGTAGTCTAAAAATACTAGTAGTCTTAGTAATGCTAGTATTCCTAGTAATGCTAGTATTCCTAGTAATGCTAGTATTCTTAGTAAGGCTAGTATTCTTAGTAATGCTAATATTCCTAGTAGTCTTAGTAGTGCTAGTAATACATATATCGTATTAGTAATTCTAGTAGTCTTAGTAATGCTAGTAGGCTAGTAATACATATATATACCTATTAGTAATTCTAGTAGTATTAGTAATACTAGTAGTACTACTACTTACTAGTAAGCATTTCTTAATAATAATAACCACAAATGCAATATATATACCTCTTATTCGGATCCATCTGAATCTGAGAGCGTTTCTACACTCGTTTCTCACTGGCTCTCTCAAAGACGTCCTCTTCTTACTCTTTTTATTGGTCTTATCAACAGTTTTTTTTTGCATTTGACACCGATTTTCTGGTTCTAAGAGATTGACGACGCCTTTCATTGGCGACTCCCTTTTGCTTGGAGCCCTTTTCATTTCCCTTCATAACTTTCCTGTTAAAGACATTACAACACTCAATCACTCTAAATTCAAACCTCAAAACAACAACACAACATCAATAAAGTTTTTTCTACAACACAATTCATTTTTAAGTTTAATTCCCTTTCTTCACACAAATCTTAACTTTCCACACATTTTCTTCAATCCCTAATTCGCTTTCACATATCAAAAATTCAATCACAACAACAATAACTCTAAATCATTGTGATATTCGATAATCAATCACTACACCATAACCTAAAAATCAAACATAGTGTCCTATTGAATATATACCCGATTCATATACATTTTCTCTCTAATTTATAGTTTCGGTTCTTAACAAGAAATCTTACCCATTGGATTCAACTTATTCGGTCAAAAACCCTACGAAAATCGCAACAGTTTCGTCCAAAATAGGAGTCCAAACTCCCCAAAATACCTTTCTATCACAACATATACCAAGTCTAAGATTTCACCATGTTTTCCCCTAATTTCATAGAACAAATCACTTACTACAAACACTTTTCCCCAATTTTTATCAAACCTAATTACAAAATAAAACGAAATCAATGAGAGTAAATTACTTACCAATATAAATGATATCGATTCGAGAGATGAACGATAGATTATCACACGGGAAGAAGAAGAAGAAAGGAAGTTGATTTCGATTTAGGGTTTTGTCGCCCTTTCTGGGACTGTTGCAGACGAGAGAAAGAAAGAGATGAAGGAGAGACAGACTCGGGGACTCGACACGAGAAAATGAGAGGGGGAGTCAAAACGCACCGTTTTGGTTAGGCGTTAATGTCCGACCCGGATTGAATCCGGATAGGATTGGGTGGGTCGGATTTTTTAGGTCGGATCTTGTAAATATGTAGTATCTACATAGGACAATATGTCTTTAACCACATTTTGATTTTAAAAAAATTAATTCTATAATAATAAAGGGATAAATGAACATTTTTATGGGGGGTATGGGGTATATGGAGTTAATCTCCGATTTTTTAGTTTACGAGCTCCAATCATATTTTTTTTTTCATTTTATACCATCTAGCCGGTTTCACTTCTTTTATTAGGCTAATTAGTTATTGAACAAACCATATTCAATCTATTGGGCCACCTATAAAATTAAATTATTAAAGAATTTAAACAAACCTAATAAAATCAGTACACTTAATATTTTAATAAAAAAGTAAAAACTCATCAATTATGAAATATAATTAAAAATTTGAAAATTACAACATTTTATGCAAAACATGTTCTACCTTCATTGCAGATCAGTATTATTGCCATTGCTTACATACTTATTATATCATCCCAAACCCATTAATATTTAATACACCTTATTCAATTTAAAAGAAAGTATACATAAAACGATAAAAAAAATTATTGGACACATAAAATCAAAATTAAATCATTGTCACAAATATACAATTAAAATTAATGAAAATATATTTTTAAATGAAAAACAAAAATTTGTTCCAAACATATACAAAAATCACATTCTTACTAGACATTGGACAACATTAATTTAAAATCTCTTATAGTCACCAACTATACCATATAATATAATTTAACTCCTAAAGCTTTTATATAACTTATGTAATTAAATATTTTCACTGGTTGGACATGTATCGAATTATCACGTTTGTAAATCAATGGGGATGTTGGTTGGGCTGTAACTAGATGCTTTAGCTTTATTTTCAATCTACAACCATATAAATCACTAATCTTGTTTCAAGTAGTTTTTGAAGTTAAAGCCAAAAATAATATAAAAAATGTGGTTGTAGAAGCCTTATTTTCTAAAGCAAAAACATATTGTTGTAGGAATTACTTTCCTTTTTATATTTTTTTATTTAATTTATACATCTACGTTAGTTACATGTACATTAAAAAATTCTACAGACTATAGTCCAACCAATCGCCCCAATGTTTTAGCATATAGTTTTGCTCCTCATAGCCCGTGAGTTCTAAGAGTTTTGCTCCTCATAGCGTAATAGGATGAGCATCCGTCTGGAAACAGACAAATATGGTGGTTAACACAGACACCTTCTAAATTTATGGATATTTTAGTATGTGTGTGGTGTACCTGGGTGTATAAACGGCCTGCCTCGTCCGCGTTTCTTGAATTGATCCGTGTAAGTTAAGGATCAATATTATGAAGGTTGTGTTAATAGAGTTTGAGTTAATTTTTCAGGACTTCACGCGGGTAGATCAAAAAAATTATCATACGATTTGATGGTTAAACCTTTTGAAGATGTTTGTGTCGGTGTTGATGATCACATGAGCATCCTTGTTTGTCAAGCTATCTGTGAGGCATTATCTGTATGGGAATATCACTGTGAGGAGGTTTTGAAAGTGTTTTTGTTTAAATTTTATAGATGGAAACTTACTATATCGGAAGAAGCCTAAGACGATTGTAGTAACAAAATATTACGTGATGTTTGTTATAAGTTTTGTAGTGTAGACAAACATGTGTTTGAAAATTTGACAACGTCGGGATCGCGAGATGGTAGTTTAGTTTTGTCTTTCACCATTGTTTTTTGGAAGATAAGCTTCTTACTGGTTTAGTTGCTTTGAATCATAAGGTTTTATGAAAAAATGGGAGGAATCCAAGAGATTTCACACATTTATTCAACTCGCGGTTACATTGTGATTGTTGAGAATGTGAAGAGTTACAGTATGAAGTGATTTTAGATGTGTATAGTGACGGTTGAAAAGGTTTGTGGAGATACAATGAAGTGATGGACTTTACATGAATTGTAAGGCAGGTATTAGGTAGATTAATATTAGTAAATCACAACCTACGAACATTGAGGTATATCAATTGACAACGAACTTAAGCATCAGTCGTCTTATATATGGACAAAACTATAGCAGTTGTAATCAGATTTTAAGTTGGACGATATACGTTAACGTCAATGTTAGTGAACAGTTTACACAGGTGACACAAGCTTCAAGTCACATATATGTATATGATCCATGTGTTTGGGTTTTTTTTATTACTACGAATCCACAGACACTGTGCGAGTTTTTATGGTGCTGGTTATGTTCCATCTTAGGATATGTTACATGACATAAGCTACTATTGAATAAGATGTTAATACAACGTAAATATCGAAAATAAATAGACACAACTCATCAACACGATCATATAAAATTAGATTATCAGCATTTATCCAGATTTGAAACCAAAATTTTTCAAATTTACATCCACTCGAGCTTTGTTCATTTGAAAATTAAGAGTTTATAGGTTGTAAATAAAAGCAATTTTGACAAACTATAGATGTATATGAAGGCCATCAAAAAGAAGCAGCTTAGTTTTGTCATATGTAATACGAATTGTGTACGTAACACAATTATATTAAATGTGACTTCATTCTTTTGGTTTAACAGCATTTCAAAAACTTTACTTACTAGTTGATTGAAAAGCACATGGTACCAAACATTTTCCGGTAGAATACGGGTTTTATATAGTTAGTAATTCATAACCAAATATAGAATTACAAAATGGTTAAAGTCAAACTTGCAGGTAAAGCAATCCCCAAAAAAAAGGGGAAAAACACCAAATTAACCCAGTAAACAACTTAAGTATTACTGAAAGCAAAAATGCCACTTCAACTCCAATCCTCTCCACCTATGCCTTGTGTGCTTTCTTCACCTTGACCGATGCTCCCTGAGTCTTGCTACTACCACCAGATTCCATCTTAGCAGCCACAGAGATGGCACAAGGTTTGTCATCCCCATTGTCATCGTTGCCTCCCAAACAAAACCCAAAAGTCATATATATCTTCATGCAGAGCAGCTACGTAACTAGAAGATATATAAACCTTACATTTTCAACGAATGCATGGAGTGGCTGACAGTCACGCTCACTCAGGATGCACGAGACGGTAAAGGTTTGATGATTCGTTATAAAATTGTATGAACTCACCCTCACCTGGAATGTGTAGGTCTTACCTTCCATGTTTGTAATAAAGGGAGGGGCCTGAGTGTCCTCCGGGTTAACAGCAACAGCAGCATGTGCGAATAATGTTTCAATGTAATGCATGAATAAATAGCCAGCACAAATAATGAATGACAGTTGATGAAAGACGTACCAAATGATGGCCAGCTTCATAGGCCCTCATGTTGTGGTGCTTCGTCATCACCCCATCAAAACAAACAAACAAACCTTCACCAGTTCCATCTGAAACTGACATCTCCACACGGTATATGGCTGACAGAGAACATGGATCAAATCCCAAAGTGAATTTGTGTAAGTCAGCAAGTTCAATGTGAGTGCGTAAGATGCCGGAAATTACTATATACCGGAGGACACCAACTGCATTAGTATTGTTGCAAGACAGACAACTGAATGATGAGACAGTTCGTTGAAGTTTCTTGGCACAATTTGAGCTAGAAACATAGCACCATGCCTTGTCCATCTTGATTCTAGTAACTCTTCCGGTACATATAAAATTTATCTCCTACATTGTTAGTAAACCAAGATTACATACAGAAACTTACACATTCGGTTCTAAAACATTTTAAAGCTGGTTGACATAAGTTATGACAAAATTATTGAGCTCACCTATGTTCAGTGTCTCAACCATAGTGTACCCCCTCAACAATGGAGCTGCTGGTGTAAGGCCAGTGTCTTGTGCGACCAACCTGCATAATTGAATAAAAAGTTCTTAGGATAAGCGATATACATTTGGGACCTCACTGGATTAGTGAAAGTATAAATTCAATAGTCCTAAAGAAAGTACCTGTAGAAAAAACTCTCCCTTGCAAAAGTTTCCTTATCAAAGTAGATGTGTGTGCCTGAAGTGGCATTCAGAAACAGACGACCTGCAAGATGAATATGGGATAAATGGTCTGACCATCATTTACTGGCTGGCCATGATCACCTCGCTTCCTTTCTAGTTGATTGTGGATCTTGACAGCCTGAGAGTCGAAGAGACTCATAGTCACAAACTTGTCACTGTTAACAGGATAAGATAGGACAGTGAACAAAATGTAGTTATTAGGTTCAAAAATCTAGTAGATAATAACATACTTGTACATCTTAATTGTCGCCATAACACGGTTCTTGTCCTGAGTTGATTCAGTGACGATACTCTTCACAACAATTATTACACCAATAATGTCTGTCAAAAGAAGATCTATTATATAACTAATCCAATACTCAGAAGCAGAGATTAGAGAAACATTACCTGGAAGATCGTTGTTGGTGCTGGCAAGACCAAACATCTCACTGTGGTTACGGAAACAGAAGGATTCAAGAGGTATCAGAACAGCCGGTTCGGTAACCTCATTTGAAGAGGTTGAGTCACACAAAACGTATTAACAACGAAGAGTCCGATAGCTGGTAATTATCGTTGCATCGAGTGACATCAAACCTGGTTAAGGAATAAACCAATCCAGCTTTCATATTAGGCATGTGAGTTGCAAGCCGGTTCACATTCACGGTGGCCGTCATCATGGTGGCTTGAATAAACGTGAAATAGTCAAAACAATCTTCAAAATCTGGAAGAGATCTCAGTTAAAACTGTTTAACAAAAACCCTTTTTCAAAAAACGAACTTTCTTTTATGAATCCAAGATGGTTTGCAAGATGCCTAAATGGAAAATGTTGAACATAAACTTTTTTTAAAAGAAATAAATTTGTAGTATGGATTCAGTACGATGGAAATGTATAAAGCATTTAACAGGTGGAATAAATATGTGTATGAACAAAAGCGGGTTAAAAAGATACCTGAGAATCCAGTAGTAGCATATCCACTCCCATGAGCTCTCCACCACGGTGGACATTCCTCGCCTCCCAAAAACGAAGCAACCTGGTTTGAAAGGTGGAGGAGCAGCGGCCCATCTGCAAATGGGAGAGTAATATGGAAACGTTAGCCATAACTCACAGATTTTGTTTAATACAGATTGTAGAACGAATGAGAGTAAGATTCTCAAAGTAAGAACGCATACCTTTATATAGTAGATCCTCCACCGCCTTCGATGATCAGAAATCACAATCAATATAGATCGTGGGAGATGGATTAATAGAGGGTCTTAAAGTGATTATTCTGTAACTTGTATACTTTGTGATGAAAGCAAGAAGACGAAAGATCGATTGAGAAGTTGATAAAAGGAATGAAAATCGGCATGAGTCGGGAGAGGCGAAGAAGATAACTTCCATAACCCTAGATGAAAACTTTGTGTTTCATTAAGGTTGCCCATACACAGCGTTTTACACTCCCATGCCACATGGCGAGCTCAGAGACACTTATTTGATGACATAGATTGGAGGAGGAGTGAGACAAGGTCTTTTATATAATAACAAATTAGTTAAGCTAAGCGATCGTCATTATATCAAATATGTAAATGTGATGTTATGAATATATAATCTAATTCATTTTTTGTTAGTTTTGGTTCTTTTTCACAGCTTGGTTTTAGTTATATCATATTCTTTTTTTTCTTTTCAATTACTATAAAAATTTAATATTATTTATTGAGTTGGAAAACAAAACATAATGCACACTTTTAAATTTTGAGTAGGGTTTTCAATAGCATTGAGCCGGCATGTACATACATCTCCTTTAATTAAAAATCATGAGTCGTCGTTATTACCATATCTCTCTCGCTTTCTTCTTCTTCCTTGTTCATTCATGGAGTCAAGATATAGTTGTCACCGCCAGAGCCTTTAATTAGACACCAGAAATGAAGCACTGATGATGGACACCCATGACGTTGCTGGATTACCATTTTGTACCAGAACCAAGTGATGGAGCACGTGCATGAATATGGAGCCACAACTCCAACGTGAGCAGCTGTGATCTTGTGACACCTTGATCCACATAGCTGAAATGGACGGCATATCAGGACCCTTGTCTCTAACCATACATGCTAAGACAATATGTCATTCAATAAAGTAGGATCCCAGAATGCATTAACAAAAATTCAACAATATGAACCGATCCTACAAGAAGAAAGGGAAGGATGAGTGAGCATTTCGACAAAAGCTCAGTGAGAAAAGCTCTAGGAGTCCCAAAATCATTACCCAACATTTACCACAAAACATAACAAAATCTCTACCTAAAACATCCAATAAAACAAGAGCAATTAACAAGTAACGAGGATAACCCGGACGGTGCCAACATGAGACCACACCACCTCACTCGGTCCTCGTGTTCCTCATGTTGTCGCGTGAGAGATCACCACCTAAATCGGTACTCGTGAGTTCAACCTCTTCATGCAATCAAATTACCGACACCGGTTCGCTTGATCCGCCACCATGTTCACATGATGACGCCACCTCGTTCGTCTCCGCGTGATCCGGGTACACCGTCTACCCACTCTGGTGATGAATCATGCCACCTAATTTTGTCCCTGAATGACCCAACAAGAAACAATGCAACACTAGAGAACTCTCAATCACGTTGCACCAGCAAATATAGGCCTTAAGCTTTATCCTATCTCATATACACTACACACACATGCTTAATCCCCACACAATGCAAACACCCACATACAAGTCTCAAATCATCATACAATCATATTCATATTAGCAACCTATGAGTAGATTTAGGAGTTCACACATTGCAATACAATATATAGGTATATATCAAGCAACTACGAGTATGCTTATAGATAACATGAAGGTATGAATGGTTCAGTTATAAACTCCTACTATGAATCGATAATGAAAGAAGGAAGAAGAGATCACATCAGTCCTCACCCTAGCCTTAGATATATGAACATAAGGAATGGGAGAAGCAGATCTGCAACATAGGGCTTTCATAAACCAGATCTACAAGAAAATGATTGGTGTTACCACCAAAAGATCTGAGATGGGAGATCTAAGATAAAAGAGAAGAATGAGAAGGAGAGCTAGGGTTTCTTACCTCACCAGTGACCATATCAAGAAAGAAGACAAGAAGAGATCTAGACACAAAATTGGATCGGTTTGTTGGGATCTCGACGACTTGGCTCCAACATACAACAAACGAGACCAAGAAGGAGAGGGAGGCCGATAAGAGAGAACGAGAGAGAAGAGAAAAGGAGAAATCTTAATGGCCAGGATTTTCAGATCTCTCTGGAATTCCGCAGGGCTTCACTCTGGATTTGTGATGGAAGACAAAAGAGGGTGAATACTGCTATTCATAAGAAAAATATGGTGGAAAACCATAAGGTTTACTACATGGGCCAAAAATATATGAAGGGTAAAGATGGGCTTTGGTCCAAACTAATAAAAAATGAAGCCCACGTACTGATGAGTCGGATGTGATAGCTCTCCCTCACTTAGCTGGGAATTTGCAATGTATGCCAAGAAGAATCGAGACGAACTTAACCAAGTACGAAGAAAATAAGAAAAAAAATGTTCGATTCATATTGGTTTTAGTTGCGAGTGACCCTCTAGGTTAGGACTAGAGAGACTGTCCTGGGCTCTGATAGCACTTGTGACACTCCGATCCAAAATAGCTAAAAAGGTCGGCGATATCAGAAAACTTGTCTCTAGCCACACATGCTAAGACAATATGTCTTTCAACAAAGCAAGATTCTAGGATGCCTTTGATAAAAACCAACCAATATGAACTGATTCTGCAAAAAGAAAGGGAAGAAATATGGGTGAGCATTTCAAAAAAAATCTCAGTGAGGAAAACTCTAGGAGCCCTGAAATCATCACCCAACATTCACCACAAAACATAACAAAAGCTTTACCAAGAAAATCCAGTAAAACAAAAGCAATCAACAAGTAGCGAGGATAAACCCCGAAGGTGCCAACATGAGACCACATCACCTCATTCGGTCCTCTCGTTCCTCATGTTGTCGCAAGAGAGCTCACCACCTAAATCGGTACCCGTGAGTTCAACGCTTTCATGCAATCAAATTAATGACACCGGATCATGCTTGATCCGCCACCATGTTCAAACGATCACACCACCTCGTTTAATCCCCGCGTGATCCGAGCATGCCGTCTACCCGCTCCGACGATGAATCATGCCACCTCATTTTGTCCCCGCATGATCCAGCAAGAAACAATGCAACACCTAAGAAAACATATGCCTTAAACCTTTTCTATCTCATATACACTACCCACCCATACTTAATCCCCACACAATGCAAACACCAACATACAAGTCTCAATCATCATACAACCATATTTGTTTTAGCAACCTATGAGTAGATCTACATGTTCACCAACCGAACCAAAAATAACTAGGATATTAATTAGATCCACATACCCCTATCTGAATTACCTGATACCCGAAATATCCAAGCCAAACCGAAAATGATACTTGAAATGTCCATGCATATGCTGAACTTTAGTTTTTAATAGCACTTGGCCCCACATATTTCACTTACTTAGATGGTCGATGAATAGATTTTTTGACGATGGACTACGAGCAACAACGAGACAGATGAATGTAGATAATACCGTACAAAAGCTTACAAATGGTCTTCTGATTACCCTATAATGGCCTCCTTTGGATATGAACACCAAATTCAACTGTTATATAAGGCAATGTAGAAAAAAATCAGAAAAATAAGGACTTTCACCGATGACTAAACTGAAAATGTGTTTTGACTCAGAGAAACACACTTGGTAGAAGACCAACCCTTCACCTACTTTGCTTTATCGATCGACCCAACTTCTTAGTCGAGTAGATTGTTGGTTCGAAAGGGTCGTCTGGGTGGGTCCGCTGATTGAAAGGATGGAGCTTTTGGACAAACAAACCCAGATCAATCTAGTGGATATTCCGGTTGCCTAAAAGGAGTGTTGGGTCGATAGAAGGTAGGGTCGGCCCAAAGATTAGTTTGCCGAAATCTTCGACTTGAAAAGTCTAATTTCTTCTAGGTTCAAAAGATAAGTCCAAATCAATTGTCTTTGGGTCTTTTCTTCTTTGTCTTCTATCCGGCCCGTTTTTCTCGCAAAGGACACAAAATTTCATGAATCCTTTTGGTCCTTGCTCGGGTCATTGGTCCATCCTTGCAAATACTCATCCATCCGGTTCAAGTAAAGGTTCATCCATCTCCTCCTCCTTGGTTATGCGCATATCATCCCCTCCCACTTAGAAGAGGATTTGACCTCAAATCAGGAATTTCCGCCACAAAAGGAACCAAATCAGCAATGTTGAAAGTATAATAACCGAATACTTACCTTGGAGATCAACCTTGCAAGCATTGTTGATGATGCGGTTCATGACTTAGAAAGGACCATTGTTCTTTCCATAAGCTTTGACTTTCTGTCATTTGGGAACATTTTCTTCCTTAGATTGAATCCAAACAAGATTACCTGGTTTAAGAAAAAGTTCATGGCAACCATTGTTTGCTTGATTTTGATACTTCTCGGTATTAAGTTCAATGTTCGTCTTGACATGTTCATGCAACTTTCAAAACAAATTTGTTTTTTTCTTGCCATCAAGGTTAGTTTCTCATTCAAAGGTAAAGGCAAAAGATTTAAAGGAGAATGGATTGAATCTCTAAACTAGTTGAAATGGAGAAAACATTGTTGTCAAATGAAGTGATTAATTGTAAGAAAATTCAACATGGGGTAATATTGTGGTCAAAACCGGTCATCTTGAGATCAACGACAAAGATTTCGATAAATCAAACTCACAAGAATCTAACGAGACGAAAATATTGAGATAACAATTCTACATAATTCACACCAACTTAGAAACGATAGAATAAAATTCGTATATCACTTCCAAATAACAAACTATGTAGTTTATATACAAACAAGAGTTATACCGAAAAATGTTATTTTAGAAGGGTTTTTACGAAAGAAAATAGTTTCACGAAATAACTTCCGTAAAACTAAATTCGGAAAGTTTTTGCGGAAAAACTTTCGTAAAAATATCACCAAAACAGTTTCTGAAACTAAGTGAGAATATATGAAACCATCAATGGAGAATGAAAGAGACTAAACAAGAGTTGAGAAGTGAAAATTACTCACTCTCTCTCTTCCATATCGCCCTCTACCTCCTCTCTCCTTCCACATCGCCAGTTGGTCTCTCTCTCTCTCCTTCTACATCGCCCATTGGTATCTCTCTCTTCTCCCCACAATGCCCATTGTCTCTCCACATCCCCCATTGGCTTTCTCTATTCTTCACATCGTCCGTTGCTCCACATCGCCTGTTGCTTTCCTTGAGCTTTTCATCATCGCCCGTTATGCCACATATTCGCCACTCATATGTTCATCATGTTCTCACTTGAATCTTGCCCAAAACGTCTTTCATTCCGTCGCTATCAGAATTACTGTTAAGATTTTGCGGAGAAAAAAGGAATACTTCGTTTCATAAAATCTAGTCAAACGTCAAGTCAAACACAATTAAACTTAACACCAATATGTTTTCGAAAAAAGAAATGTTTTTCATCATTTCATAGATCAACTACACAAAAATCTGCAATTCAGAGAATTGACGATTTCTCCAAAAAAAAGTCATAGAAAACGCGTGATTCGTAAAATGTTACGAAACGGCCTAAATACGAAATGAACCACTTACGACTTAACATGTAAAGTATCCCACTAAGGGAGAGACACCTATTTAAGAAAGAGGCGAATCTCGAAGGCATCATCGTCATTAGGCTTATTGGGCCTAGGGTGCCGCCTATTTTCCCACCTTTTTAGGCGTGACGATTCTACTTCTTAGAGTAAACCAACACCTGGATTAAATCCAAAATGATCGACCAAAAACTGAATCCAAATTAGACTCGAATCTTATTAAACTGGATTAAACTGGGACATAAACCTTTGTCCAGAAGGATCATTCTGCCGACTAAAAGAAAGTCACACCAGACTTTCTACGGCACAAGTCCCGCCGAACTAATAACATACACACTTGTTATGATTCACTCAGGTAGCCTCGCCGAGTGAATGACAAACACACTTGTCACAGTTCTCACAGACAGCCTCGCTTAGTGAATGGTATTGTTCAACAACTTTCACTCCAAAGCAAGCTCCTAAGGAAATATTCCTTGTCTGAATTCTCCATTCTCTATACCTATTCTCACAAATTCACTGAGATTAAATGTGTCTCTCACAAGTGAACTAGGGAGATTTATGGTTGAAGATAAATTGCATCCTTCCACAAGGCCCATCAAATAAAGAACTCGGCCCATCAAGATGGCTGATCTCGGCTTAACTTGGCTCCATCCACCCGACACATGTCTCCGACTCGATAACTCGACTCGACAGCTCAGCCTGATAGTCGGCTCGATTGGTCGGCCCGTTAAGTCCGGCCCAACTCATTAGGTTAAACCAACTTAGGACAATGAGAGGATTCATGTAAAAAAGACACGAGGATAATAAAGGTGAGGACCCAGACTTAAACAAAGATAAGCTAAAAATTAAAGCTTAATCAATCATAACTCTTTCTCGCCAACTAGTGTTTTTTCGGTCTCTCCGCCGATTGACAATTATTTTCTCTCATTCACATTCGCATTTTAACCTCACTTTTTTCTGATTTATATAAAACCATGTTTAAAATAACTTACAATCGAATTTTGTTTTTTCTGATTTATATAAAACCATGTTTAAAATAACTTACAATCGAATTTTGTTTTTTCTTATTCAAGCTGATCAAACTCAAATTGGTGGCAGTCGATGGTTGCAGAACCATATCTCGAACCTAAAACTAGATTTGCTTACGATGATAAAGTTTTGGGATAAGATTAAAAAGTTTGAAACGGACGACGATAACGTACGGACAAAAGCAAAACAAAAAAATAAGTAATGTTAATGGTAGATGAGCTTTCAAGATTTCTTAACTTTCTATGTTCTTTTGTGTTCTTTTTTTTATTACAAAACCGGGTTGTAACGCACTTTCCTTGGTGAAAATGTATTAAATTGTGATTAATGTTAATATGATATGTTATCTCGAACGATCTTCTCCTTGTATCTAATCGGGACCCACTCTCCTATCTCTTTTTCCCCTTTCTTCTCCCTATCCTCTCTCTCTCGTTCACAACTCACAAGTCATCTCCTTCAATTCCCACCTGAAACTAGCTTCCCTCGAAAGAGCTTCGATCTTTCTCGTTTGTGTATCTGTGTCTGTACTAGTTTCTGGGCCTTGTTCTGATTACTCTTTGAGTCGGTTTTGATTTCACCTTTTCGGTGAGATCTGATCGTAGCTGGTGGTTAATAGTTGACTGTTTTCTTCATTTCGTACAATTTTAGGTCAAATTATTGGGAGATTAGGTGGGGTTCTTGTGTGAAATTTGAGATTATTAGGGTTTTTGTGTGAATCTGAGATTGTTAGGGTTTGTGTGTGAATCTGAGATTGTTAGGGTTTGTGATGAAGAGAGGGAAAGATGAAGAGAAGATATTGGAACCCATGTTTCCTCGGCTTCATGTGAACGATGCAGACAAAGGAGGGCCTAGAGCTCCTCCAAGAAACAAGATGGCTCTCTATGAGCAACTTAGCATCCCTTCTCAGAGGTTTACTGATCGTGGCTCGTTTCCCCGTAACACGGTTCCTCCTGGACCATCTAACCAGGTATTGTTTGAGTTTTCAACTCTCTTTGGACATAAGTCTATTCTTGTTGTGCTTTGGAAGATTATTTATGTTTTGAAGTTTCATGAATGCTTCCTGTGATTGGCTAGAACGTCCTTGGCTATTAAAAGTCGACTCAATAGGGGCATGTGAAATAATACCTTTTAACCTTTTGTTTCTGCAGCCTAGTGGCGTGGAAAGAAACTTATCTACGGGCCAAGCAACTGATAACTTTGTCTCGCAAATGCCCTTCATGGAAAATGTGCGGACTTCTGCACAGCATGATCAGAGGAAAATAGTCAGAGAGGAAGATGATTTCGCAGTTCCAGTATTTATTAACTCAAGAGGATCTCAGTGTCATGGCAGAAGCAAGAATGGCATTGAGAAGGAAAAACACACCACATTGGTTAGAGACCAGGTCGAGGGGAGCACTAAACGAGGTGGCTTTGTTAACTCTTCAGGTGTATCTGCTACAGAGGAAATCGATCTTGAAAAATCAGCATCGAGTAACGACAGAGTTAATGATCGTACTGCAGCCTTGAGGCAAGAGTCCAGAAATAGACTTGACCGAGATGGTCGTGAAACACGAGTGCTGGAAAGCAATAATGGAGTTGAGTCTCACATGGCATCGGAGTGTCATTCAGAAGAAGAAGGTCATGTTAATCCTAATGATGTTGATAATGGTCCTGAGTACTGCAGAAGTGGAGGATACACCTCTCTGCAACATATAAATGAAGAGGCAAGTGATGATGTTTCTGATAATTCGATGGTGGATTCTGTATCCAGCATAGATGTCTCTCCCGATGACGTTGTGGAAGTATTAGGTCAAAAGCGTTTCTGGAGAGCAAGGAAAGCTATTGCCAAGTAAGTTCACTAGATTTTGGTTAACTTGGTTATTAATACTTCGCTCTTTGTATCCATCTATTTCTTTGATTCCACCATTTGCTTCAATACTCGGCTCTTTTGGGTTTTTACTTTGCGAAGTGATGGTTCTATAGTTGAGAGGCCCCTGATTCCTTCCAAAATGGTCCGATTATATGGTAGTTAAAGAGCCTTCTGTAATATATTTAACGCATTTAAAACATTGGATCATGTTAGCAGGGAGGGACATTCTCTGTTGACGTACATAGTGCAAGGTCCCTGCCGAGACAGTTCATGGGTATATACTGTGTCTTCTTAGCATCTGCTTGTTGGAACATGTCCCTGTCTCGGTTTGGTATTGCTTTTATCCTGCACTGTCTTCTTGGGTATTTCCCCTTCTTGTCACTCAAGAGGTTGAACCAGGTAGGGGAACATGCTTCTGAGGACCCCAGGGATCTAAATTTTAGTTAACCATACGTAAAGCTAGTTATGAGTCTTATGAAAATACAGAATCATAGTTGCTTATTCCTACTGCTTAAGAGGATCCTTAGGATGATTGTGAACTACGGAAGTTCTATGGATTTTAGACTCCATATTCCGAGTTTTAACTAAGCTACTAGGTATTCTTATCGCTATGGTAAGGTGTCCCGAAGCTGCGGTAAGCTAGATATCAGTA
The DNA here is from genome assembly GCA_905132765.1 of Moricandia arvensis. Lineage (NCBI taxonomy): Eukaryota > Viridiplantae > Streptophyta > Magnoliopsida > Brassicales > Brassicaceae > Moricandia > Moricandia arvensis. The sequence continues at coordinate 26,305 of CAJHQP010001980.1, read as the reverse complement.
AACTCATCCCTTTCATAACTTGTCTTTTCTTTTTCTTGTTTTCTTTGTTAACAGTTGTATGATAACTTATGCTTCTTATGTGCATCTTCGGACGCCTTGATTTGGCTTTCTATCATTCTTAATTAGACATACTTCTTCTTCTTTAGCATCTTGTTTCTATTCGATGGTCCAATCAACTGTTTAACAGAAACTATATCATCTTGTTGATGTGACTCTGTTTCTCCTTACAGTCAACAAAGAGTATTTGCTGTTCAACTGTTTGAGCTGCACAGATTGATTAAGGTAAACTCATTCATAAATGTTTTCCGTATATTTCCGTGAATGTTTGTTTTGTTTACAAACGTATTCAGCTGTTGCTTTGTTATCGTAATAATCAGGTTCAAAGACTCATTGCTGCATCACCGGATGTCTTGCTCGATGACATGAGTTATCTTGGAAAAGTTGCTGCTAAAAGCTTTCCAGTGAAGAAGCTCCTTCCATCAGGGTTTATAGTAAAGCCTCTACCACAGGTTATCAAACACAGAAGCAGCGAGTCGGAGAAGACTGACCAACATAAAATGGAATTCTCAGCTGAGAACGTAGTTGGGAGATTGCCAAACCAAGGTCATCATCAACCTTCCAACTACATGCCTTTTGCGACCAACCAACCCACTGCTTCACCAGCTGTAAATGGATGTTACTATCCTCCTCAGCCTCCTCCTTCGGGAGGAAACCAGCAATGGTTGATCCCTGTAATGTCTCCTTCCGAAGGGCTGATATACAAGCCGCATCCAGGTCCGGGACACACAGGGCCGGTCTGTGGAGGGTATTATGGTCATTTCATGCCTGCACCAGTGGTCATGGGTAATTTCATGGGTGGTGGTCCGCCTCCTCCGTTTCACCCGGGCATGGGATTCCCATCTCATGGTAATGGCTACTTTCCTCCATATGGTATCATGCCTACCATGATGAACCCTTACTATTCCGGACAACAACAACAACAACAACAACCACATGAACCCAATGAGCAAATGAACCAGTTTGGGCATCCCGGAAATTTTCAGGACGCATCGGCTTTGAACAACACCCAACAACAGAGCTCCATGAATGAAGCGGTTTCACAACAACAGCCAACGAAATCTTATCCTCGGGCTAGAAAGAACAGGCCAGGGAGCACAGGAAGTAGTAGTCCAAGTGGTCCAGATGGGATCTCTGGTAAGCAGAACTCCTTCCGACCATTCTCAGCGGTTAATGATGACAAAAACGCACCTGACGAAATGATGACGACAACCACGACGACCACCACAACTGTTACTCAGACAACAAGAGATGGGGCAGGAGTGACGAGAGTGATCAAGGTGGTTCCGCACAACGCCAATCTGGCCAGTGAGAACGCTGCAAGGATTTTCCGGTCAATACAAGAAGAGCGTAAGCAGTACGACGCGTTAGCTGACTACCCTTAAGCCTCTCAGCTGAGAACGTAGTAGGGAGATTACCAAACCAAGGTCGTCATCAACCTTCCAACTACATGCCTTGTAGTAAATTGTGTGTGAGACTCTTTATGCATTTTAAAATGATAGATGTTATTCTCCAAATTTGTATAATATAAACGTATGAAAGCTTGGATGTCATCACCCAATTCATATCTATATTAAAGTCTGAAAGCCTTGAAAACATTTGGATTAAAGACGTTTATCAGGCCTATATTTTAATACAGTCGATGAATTTGGTACAAGTATTTACAATCTCTTTTTCTTTTATCTGAGACACCCATACCAAGAACATGTGTACATAGAAAGGATGATATTCGGAAGAGGAGGTTGGTAAGGAAACTTGTACTAACATATATGCATAGAGATGTTATTAGCATCATACAACAATACTGGGAATGAGGGAGTGGATCAAGCACTGAATCCGTGTTGAAGGGAGCTCCAAGGACCGCTCGGGATAGTGGGACAAGCCTGCATTGCCGCCTCCTCCATCTGTTCCATCTGAATCCCAGCGTTGCACATGTTTGCAATGGACCTCATGTGCTTGAATCCGTACTGAGACAATGATTCACAGTGCCTCTCAAAAGCTCTCACCTATCAACCAGATGAACAAGGTTTCATCATCACAAGAAGCTTAAACATCAAAAAAGAGTATTTAGTGATGACTGAAAGTGAGATTATTCAGAAGGATACCAGTGTTTTAAGGCAGTCCCAATCGTCGACAAGCGGCATCCCAGCAGGCCTGACTTTGTTTAGCACCGCAGGACCTTCTGCTATGCCAAACAAGAGTTTCCCAATTAATAGAACGCTATTGTCAACGTGAAGTCTATGAGACATTACTTCAAGGACTTGCTTCTGAGCTTGGGCTTTTCTTGCAGAACCTTCTGGTGCTTTTCGATACTACGTGGAAAAATAACTTGATACATATAAGTAATCATATGCAATATCAAATAAAAAGTGCAAAAGAATAAGTAAAATAACCTTCTCCCAAAAATGGACAAGATCCGCATCACGCTGGTTTGTAACTCTTGAAAGTGGCCTTAGTGAATTTTCATCCACAAAAGTGGCGTTCTCATTGTCTGGGTTTGTGCCCAAGTAAAGGACGAGCTTCTCCTTGCTTAGTCCTATATCTCCAAACTCCAGGACGTGAGAACCATAAGTCGAAGCTGTTGCTGCAGTCCTCTTCTTTACCTGAAAGAATGGTACCATTGTTGATGCATGCTCACTCACCATCTCAATGAGTCCACAATATAAACATGAAGCTTACCAGTTCATATTGCTGGTGCAAACTCTCTGTCTCTAAATTGTGTTTATCACTATGCAATGTAAACAAAGTATAACAGAGGAATAAGAATCTATACAAAGATAGCACCATGATATGTCATATGAGATAATAGGTTTGAAGCATACCTATCTTCCATCCAAGCAACACTGTATAAGTCACCTAAACAGGTCTCATACTCGGACGGTACACTAGTATCCTCTCCAGGGCAATAAGTACCCCAACTGCTTTCTTCTGCATTTGATGCAGTTGTCGCGTAAATGTTTAAACCTTCTGGTAAAAGACCTTCAAAGATACTTCCAGATTCACAAGCCTCTAGATAAAACACCTGCAAAACAAAACAAAAAGTCAAGCCAAAATCACAGACACCCTTTCTTTTCCAGAAGATTCTTGACATTGTACCAAGCTCTTATAGGTTCCAGAAGCATGTTTTTTCTTTAATACATCGTTTAGATCGTTAGCATACAGAGCCGGAGAAGTTGGCATCCCTACAAACAACCATGGAGACTTGATTCATCGAACTTTAATTTAACATGAGGAACAAAATAATGTAGAACTCACCGAGAACTCCGGGGCCACCATGATCACTATAGTATATGAAGATATGATCGTTTGGACCACTATCTACAACCTTACCACTTCCTCCTTTAAGAGCTGTTTTGTTTCCAAGAATCACAGCAAACAGATTATCGACGTTAACATCATCTCCAGTGTAATCCTGCCACAACCAGATCCAAAACAATTAAACTCAATGGATCCACAATATAAAACAAAGCCATTAAGAGAGAAAAAAACCTTGGGAACTCCATTATAAACATCATCTCCATTAGGACTGTTAATGATGATTCCAGGTCTTGGGTTCTCTTTGTTCTTTGCGATGTCATCATACATGAACACCACAATATTATCTTCTTTCACTCCACCTTTCCTCAGAAGCTGATACGCATGACAAACATCTGCCTGAAAATTTATAACAACGCATTACTAAAGTTACAAAAGCTTCATAGTCTCAAAACAAACTCACAACATTGAACAAAAACTATGAACACCTCATGCAAGAACTGTACGGGTTAGCGACATGCAGAATCTGCACACAGTGGAATCAAACCAGGGGCTATAGCGAGTTCAGACACAACACCACATGCAAGTTTAACTGTGACTCAAATCAAAAGGAGCGTGTAAAAATATTCCATCCGAATTGTTATAATAATCAAGAAAGAAAAGCTTTTCAAGAAAACCGTGCCTCATGCATTTTCATATTGATCAAGAAATGATTTGACGTTAGAAGAAAACGTACACATAAAGCTAACCTAAAAGATCAAAAACTTCGATATCATCAAGCGAGCATCGTGATCAATACCTGATGCCTATAGTTCCAGTATCCTCTAGACCCGGCGACGAGAACGGCCCACTTTGTACCGGCGGAAGAATCATCTCCGTCGTGGAAGAACTTAGAAGCTTGAGAAGGTAGTCTGATGACGTCACCAGAAACCGTGACTAGCGAGAGGAAGAGGGCGAGAAAAGAAACGATGGTGGAGACAGGAGTCATTTTTTTTTTTGAGTTATTCTACGGTGAAGGTGGTGACGTGAGTTAGAATCTTTAGATGAGACGGGGCCTCTGCTATTTATATATATAATTATTCAATGAATCTTTCTTGATTGCAAGATAACGTTTGCGCATTACTTTGGTTATTGAAACACGCAAGTTAAGTAAAAGATTTTGTTGATTTACAGATGTTCTGTTTTTAAATATTTTCTGTTAGAAATTTACATACGTTAAAGCAATTGTCACGAGAAACCCAAAACTAACAAAAAATTATTTTTAAAACAATCAGACTGTTTAGAGTGATATCACGGTATCAATCCAACTAGAACACACATGGACCTTGTTTTGTTGGACTTACTTCCCCGGAGAACTCTATACACTTTATTCAATTCTTCACCAAAGTAATGAAATCTGTATACACTTAGCTTACGATCAACCCCAGTTGATCGAAGCTCACGGTCTCCAGATCACAACCCCAGAACACGAATTTCGGAAATCGTCTTTACAACTCAGAGAAAGCATAAAAGAAAATGTAAAACAACAAACTCGTATATGAAGTGTTTTCTTATTCTTTTAACTGCAAAAACTCTAATTGCTTTCGAGGCTTTGTTCCACTTGTATTTTCCCACGTTATTCCTCTCAATTTGTACTCTTCTCCTCTCTTTTCTTCCTCCTGAAGTAAGTGTTACGAGGCATAACAATAGCTGGCCCAGTAAGACGAAGCTTGTCATCAAGTTCAATGTTAAGATACCAAATGAATATTTCCTTTATGTAACTGTGAATGTAGCAGAAGAGTACCGCCTCTCACGAGCTAACCGTATCTCTCCAAATACAATCTCTCTCCCTCTCTTGACCAATTACATGATGAGTATAAACGTATAGAATATAGAGTATTTATACTATTATTTGAATGTAACTGCCAAGCCTCTTATTGAATCCAAGTCTTTCCTCACTTCTTTCCTTTCACTTTTCCTTCTCCACGTCCTTCTTCTTCCGATAATAAACTCTCCATGGCATATCAATACCCCCTTCCCAAGATTCAGCTTGCCCTCAAGCTGGAAGGAGGGAAACTGGTGCTTCACATCACGTACCAAAAGCCAAGAGTTCTCATGCGAGGGAAGACCCTTCCAAGCTATCAACACTTCCAAATGCCCATCAATCGTATAACGTGCATCCACAATGCTCTCAGGTTCAATCACGAATTCATCAGCAACGGAAAGAGTCGTGGGAAGATCACGGACCTCATAAGAATCACCCACCACTTTTTTCAATTGAGAAACATGGAACACCGGATGAATGCGTGATGAAAGAGGAAGCTTGAGCTTATATGCCACAGCCCCAATCTTCTCCAAAATCTCGAAGGGACCATAGAAGCGTGCAGACAGTTTCTGGCATAACCTCTTAGGCACGGAGGTTTGGCGGTAAGGTCGTAGTTTAAGAAAGACCATCTGCCCAACTTCCAACACAAGATCCCTACGACTCTTATCAGGCGAAACCTTCATACTATCTTTAGCTTGCAACAAATGCATCTTAGCATACCGTAACATCAAGTCTCTATCTCGCATGAGGCATTCGAGATCCGCATTGGTGGTAGACCCAACCTCATATTTCCACAAAGAAGGTGGAGAACGACCGTAGACTAGCTGAAACGGAGTGGTCTTGATAGCTGTGTGATAGGAGGTATTGTACCACAACTCAGCCCACCCTAGAAAACTGAACCAACGACGTGGATGAGTCGATGCAAAGCAACGCAGGTAAGTTTCAAGGCAACGGTTCAGCACTTCCGTTTGCCCATCCGTTTGGGGGGTGATAGGCGGTGCTGAACTTCAACTTTGTACCCGACAATCTGAATAACTCCTTCCAAAAGGCACTTTGAAAGATTTTATCTCGGTCGAAAACGATGGATTTTGGGAACCCATGTAATTTTACCACGTCTGTCATGAACCTGGAAGCGACATCCACAGCTGAGAAAGAATGTTTCAAGCTTATAAAATGGCCATATTTGGATAAGCGGTCCACTACCACGAGAATGACACTCATGCCGTTAGAGAGAGGAAGTTTTTCGATGAAATCCATTGAGATATCGTCCCACACGAGTTCTGGTAGCGGAAGTGGTTGGAGTAAGCCTGCGGGCGAGAGGGTGGAGTACTTACAAGTCTGACAGGTTTGGCATTCAGCCACAAATTGCTGAATCCTCTGTTTCATACCCGGCCAATAGAAATACTCCTGAATCCATTTGATCGTCTTCAATAACCCGGAATGGCCCCCCAATTTACTTACATGAAACTCCTCCAAAATCAAGGGAATGTGTGTACACTCAACAGGTAGAACAAGCCTCTTTTTATACAACAAACGTCCCTCGACTTCAGAATAACCCAGCTTCACTTTCTGACCACTTCTCAATTTCTGCAACAGCTGCTGAATGGCAACACTACACTCTACCTCCTTTAATATATCCTTCATATGTAGGGATTGAGGCACTTTTAATCACATCAAGGAATCGAACACAGGGTGGTGAACCCGAGACAATCCATCGGCTGCCTTATTTTCAATTCCTGGTTTGTAAACAATCTCAAATTCGTACCCCAGCAACTTGTGTAACCATTTCTGATACTCCAGGTTAACCTCACGTTGCTCCAACAAAAACTTCAAGCTCTTTTGATCTGTTCGAACTATGAACTTCCGCCCAAGCAAATAATGTCGCCAACGTTGTGTAGCCAAGACTATGGCCATAAGTTCGCGTTCATATATAGGCTTGAGTTGCTCCTTCTCCGTGAATCCATGGCTAAAGTAAGCTATTGGATTCTGCTTTTGCATCAAAACTGCCCCCAACCCTGTTCCTGAAGCATCAGATTCAATGATGAAAGTCTCAATAAAATCTGGCAATGACAACACCGGGGCTTTGATCATTGCCTGAATTAACTGATCAAAAGCAAGCTGAGCTGCTGGAGACCACGCAAACTGATCCTTCTTGAGCAGAGAAGTCAGTGGCTTAGCAATGGTGCCATACCCTCGTACAAACCTCCGATAATAGCATGTGAGGCCCAAAAACCCGCGTAACACTTTGACTGAAGTCGGAACTGGCCAGCGAGTCATGGCTATCGTTTTGGCCTTATCAGTGGCTACCCCTTCCTTGGAAATGACATGGCCTAAGTACTCGATCTTCTCCAATCCAAAGGAGCATTTATTTTCATTAGCATAAAGAACATTATGTCGGAATATGTCCAGAACAATTCTCAAATGCTGTACATGAAGCTCCATGTTCGGACTGTATATCAACAAATCATCAAAGAAGATGAGAACAAATTTACGTAGGTAAGGCCGGAATAACTCATTCATGAGGGCCTGGAATGTTGCCGGTGTGTTAGACAATCCAAAAGGCATCACTAAAAATTCGTAGTGGCCATCATGAGTCCTAAAAGCAGTCTTCTCAATGTCCATATCGACCATTCTGATTTGGTGATATCCGGAACGTAAATCCAGCTTGGAAAATACCACCGCACCGTGAAGTTCATCTAATAACTGATCAATTACCGGGATAGGAAAACGATCAACTACTGTGGCTCTATTAACGGCTCTGTAATCCACACAAAACCTCCATCCTCCATCCTTCTTTTTAACTAGCAGTACCGGGCTGGAATATGGACTTTTACTTGGCCGGATAATTCCATCTGCTAACATTTTGTGAACCTGTCGCTCCATTTCCTCCTTCTGAGCATGTGGGTAACGGTAGGGTCGAACGTTAATAGGACCCACACCCGGAGACAATGTAATAGCATGTTCTCTGTTTCGGATAGGTGGAAGCTGAGTAGGGATAGCAAACACATCTCTGTACTGATCTAACACAGAAGAGATGACTTCAGGTGTATCCTGTACCGGCACAGTTGGTGTGGTTACCGTAATTGGAGCTGGGGATAGGGAACACAAGGACATCTTAGTGGACTGCAAAGTCGAATCTCCACAAAATGTAATACGACGTCCTTGGTGTTGAAAAGAGAGTTCATGCGTAAACCAGTTCATTTCACACGTTCCCAAGGTACGCAACCATTGAATCCCCAAAATGATATCCGCATTTCCAAGTTCTAAAGCAATGAAATCCGTTGTGAAGGCCACCCCTGCCACTCGGAAAGAAACTTTGGAGCAAACCCCCAGGCCAGAAACTGTCATATCTGTGCCCAATCTGATTTCCAGATTCTTATGTTGAACTGCCTTTAGTCTTGCTCTTTTCAGTAAGGCTGGAGCAATAAAATTGTGTGTTGCACCACTGTCCAACATAACCACCACTCCTACTTTCCCCACTTCACCTCTCAGTTTTGTTGTGGATAATGAAAGAACACCCAAGAAAGCATTAAGAGATAAAGCCATCAACTCTGAAGATGTCCCCATTTCGTCTTGTACAGAATCACACAACTCTTCCTCAATCAACTCCACTTCACATCCATCAATAACCGTCAACACTTGTAAGTGTTTGTTAGGACAAGTCTGGCCAAAACTATGCCTTTCATCGCATTTATAGCAAAGCCTGTTCTTCCTCCTATATTCATATTCAGCCGGAGAAAGTTGACGTCGCAGATTGCCCACCGTTGCGGCATTAGGTTGAGATTGATTCTTGTCACTGCTACTAGTTCCTGTAGGTAAGGACACAGGTCGAGTCTTCCATGTATTGTGTCCTGGTGAAGTTGTAACAGTTCGTGAAGAATTGTAAGAGGAAGGTTTCTGTGTTTTAGGTTCCCCAAGCCGAGGAGAACCCATCGCCTGACACAACAACCCATCCTCCATTTCCAAAACCATTGCAATCATATGAGATAGATCGTGCGGTTCCTTTAGTCTTAGAATTTCCTTCAGCTCAGGTTTCAATCCTCCTTCAAAAATTGCTTCCAACATCTCATCATCCACACCCGTAACCTGAGAAGAAAGTTCTTCAAACTGTTGTACATAGAGTATCACCGGACCAGTCTGAATCAATTCTGCTAAACTGTCCTTCAGAGAACACATCTTCGGATTGCCAAAACGAGTTAACAGTCGCTTCTTAAAGGAGGACCAAGTGCTCGTAGTAATATGTTGTTCTTCCCAAAGAAACCAGCTGAGTACCACCCCTTCCAAACTCATTGAAACCAGATGCATTTTCTGTTCCTCAGTGTACTGACCATGACGAAAAAATCGTTCAACCCTTGCTATCCACCCATACGGATTCTTTCCGTCAAACACCGGCATATCCAACTTTTGAAATTGACTCTCTCTCGTAGGCAATAATGGAACTAGCGATGGTGAATCTACAACTGGAATCGTAAGGCTAGGTTCCGAGGTGGAAGTGTGTACCTGAGCCGGACGTTTTTCCGGATTCCTGATTGGTGTGAGTAAATCCTCCGTCGCCGGAATACGATCACGGACGATCGACATCAAGGCTGTCAGTGTTTCCTGTAACGTTTGCATCGTTCTATCGGTAGCTTGCGCCTGAGTCTCCGATCGAATCTGCCGCTGAACCAGCGCCTCCACCGCCTGTGTCAGCTTATCGACGCGTTCCGACGAATCGGCGACGGCATCGTTGAGTTCATCGACGCGACGTAACTTCTCATCCCAATCCGATTGCATCGCGATGATCGTTCGATCCGATCGTCACTAGCACCAATTTGTTAAGATACCAAATGAATATTTCCTTTATGTAATTGTGAATGTAACAGAAGAGTACCGCCTCTCACGAGCTAACCGTATCTCTCCAAATACAATCTTTCTTCCTCTCTTGACCAATTACATGATGAGTATAAACGTATAGAATATAGAGTATTTATACTATTATTTGAATGTAACTGCCAAGCCTCTTATTGAATCCAAGTCTTTCCTCACTTCTTTCCTTTCACTTTTCCTTCTCCACGTCCTTCTTCTTCCGATAATAAACTCTCCATGGCATATCATTCAAATGTTGGATACAAACGCTCTACCTCATTTGCCAACAACCAAGAACACTCATGAGCAGGTAATCCCAACCATTGAATCAACACTTCCAACTTCCCCTCCCCATTGTAACGTGTATCAACAATCTTCTCCGGCGTCAATACAAACTACCCCGCATCATAAAACGTTTGAGGTAGCTCCGAAGAAACAACCGCCAAACCAACTGCTTCCTTATGATGAGAAACATGAATCTTAGCATCAACATGCAACTTCAATCGATATGCAGCCTTCCCAATCCTTTCTAGCACCTCAAAGGGACCAAAAAATCGAGCAGCCAACTTTTGAAACACCCTCTGCGACACCGAATGCCGTCGATATGGTCGTATTTGGTTGTTGTTTATGTTTATGACCTTTTGTCTTAACAGTTGAAAAGGGATGTTGTTGCAACAATCGTATATGAGATTAGACCGAACCCTTCTGATCATAAGTAAGCCTGAGCCTCAATCAAATTACTCTTTGGTAGGACAAAGGCTGATACTGGTGGAGGTTTCTCACAAGTTGAGTGAAAACATCATCTGCTCCTTAGCATGCTCACATACTCATCTCTCCTCCCTACAAAGCGTTAACCACTTAGTCTATATAAACAAATTAAACATGTGTGTATCGAATAAACGAAGTAGATGTCTGCTGTTGAAACATTTTTAAATTTTAATCCACTTATCCACATGAAATCTTTCAGAACTTTTATAATGAACTCTGGTTTATGCCTAATCAGCTCATAAGTTTCATACTAAGTACTTCAGCACTGTACGAACTCTTTTATGATGCAACTGGTTTGGTAGTTAAAAATAGGACAAACACATACCTAAATAAAAAATAATCTACGGCACGAGATTGGTAAGAACCGTGGACAATTTTTCATGTAATGCCATTTGCCAGTATGCAACTATAAAATTTCGGTATTTCTCTTAAAAAACATGTTTCTAGGCATATCAAGTGATGTTTATCTCCGTTATAACAAACCATACAAACTTTTCAAAGAATTTCGTAAACGTGACATTAATTATTATAGTCCTCGAAGTCGGGTAGTTTTTTTTGTCATCAACATATACAAACTCGTAATCGATTCTGCGAACCCAACTGGTAACTATGTATCTATATGAACGACAAACAACGATGGTTTTTGGTACCACGCACAAGACTATACGTCCTTGAATTCTGGGTCCATGGTATATGAATGAACTCCGAGATGTGGAAAATTCTCTTTAGTATTTTGATATCTTTCAGATAACTTGCAAAGGTTGGCTATACTTCTGGTTCATAAACCATCTTCATCAATTGTAAGCAATCCGTTGCAAAAGTAATTTAAAACTGACGTAAATTTCTCATACATTCCATTGTCATAAACATTTATACTTGTGAGTGAAGGGTGAAATACTCACCCTAATGTTCTTCGCTCCTATTAATCCATTAAATCTTTCTAGTGTTCTATATCAACCTTGTTTTGAATAACTTTCCTATTATTTCCAATACTTATCCGTAAGACATCATTTACCCTAGAAAACGATAGTAAAACTTCATAATATACCTTTTTGTTCATTCCTTTTAGATAATAGATTACTTAAAATAAATATAATTAATGCAAAATACAAATATTTTTATGGATCATATAAAAACTTCAAGTTTGTAAAACTAAAAATTGAAAACAACTTTATATCAAAATAAATTTCCTAAAATATAATCAAACATAATAACAAGTTATTATTATATAATGTAAATATTTTGTACATGTGTCAAAATCATACTAAACTTCACATGTGTATTGATCGTGTTAATTACTAACTTTGAAATACGAAGTATAATAAAATAATTACAATTTGCAAAAACTATGCATATAAGAATAATTCATACTATTTAAACAGAAGTGCTATTGGGACATAATCTTGATTTACCGTGTAATATTAACAAATTTGAACTTTTATATTAATTATGCACTTTAATATATTATATAACAACTTAATTATTAAACTGATTCAAATAAATATTTAAATATTTCAAAAAAATAACTAAAAAATATTCATACAATTTTTTTCTAAGATTTCAATCTGATAAAATCTTATTTGATCTTTTAAAATTATAATATACAGTTTTCTAACATATTTAAACTAATATACATCTAAACAGTTAAATAATTTTGTAATTTGTAAATAATAATTATACATTCATATTAATTTGGTTTTTATAACTTTTAGATCATTATATAGGTTATATTTAGAGTCTATATTATATGTTTGGAGTCGGTTTGGTGTTGTTTTGTGTATACAAGGTTCAAATATGTTTTGGCAATTTTGAAGATTATAGAGATATTTGAGATACATAACTGCTCAAAAACGTCATAAATTAAGCTATGTATGAAGACTTTTCACATTGCAATTGAACTCATATTTTGACACAAGATAAAGTTTTAAGTTAGCTTTTCAATGCTATCGGTTTGAGGTCATTTCAGATTTTAGATATTTTATTAATTTATAGAGTTATGAATTTATAAAAACAACTTATACAATTTTCTATATTTTAAAGTATGTTTTATGTAAAACAAGAAGAATACTTGATTTTATGGTATATGTATGATTGAATTTTATAAGATACAAAATTTATGATGTAGAACAATTAAGAGAAATAGTTTCTCCCAAGTCTGAATACCGAGGAGCCGCCTCATATGTTTTCGTTCCGAAGCCGGTGGAGCCTCTGCTCGCCGGCATCGACGGTCTATCCTACGATGTGCTCTCTCTGCTGGTTTCCTTTTCTTCCTAGTTCTTTGTCTTACTTTGTCGTTCTGGTGGATTCTTCTCGACCATTCAGACCATTCCGGGTCTCAGCTCCTTGGTTGGAGGCCACTAAATATGATACCTTCACTGGGATTCTTGGTATTTGTGTTGTTCTCCTCCTAGTTGATTCTTGTCAGGTGGGAGTCAGATCTAAGAGCTTCAGCTTCCCAACCCTTACGACAGTGGTTTCACTGTTTGAAGAACCTCTCCATCAACCGCTCTCCTCCCCACCGTAAGTACTTGGTGCGTTTCTCTTCCACCACAACCTGAACCTCCGATGAGGGTCTCCCTCATGAATCCGACGGGATTTACACTCTTCGTGAATCTGGTTAAATTTCCCATGGTCCTCCGCCACTCTTCATCTCGCTCTCACCAGATCGGCGACTTGACCATACATCTAGCTGCACAGCTGTCACACCATTCCAACTTGGCCGTCGATGCTCACTTGCCACCAGAATGAAACTCGTCTGACAATCTCTGAGTGCTCATTCTCACGAGTAAGCCATTATGTTCCAAATTTTCTCTTTCATATTAGTAGTTTCACAGGCCATGATGATGTGGGGCGGACTTGGTCTCTTTTACTAACACGCTAAAAATTACTGGTGGGTTGACCAATTTTTACCGAAATTTTCTTGTTCACTATGAGGGTCTCTAGTGCAAAGGGTTTATTAACTACTTGTTTACCGGTGGGCTCACCAGGATCATCTTCATCATCATTATAAACGTTCTCTCTCAAGAAGCGAATTGTATTATCCCATACCTCCTTTTAAGCATTAAAGCAGTGTTTCCTTTCCAAACGATAAATGGAAGTGTCTATCCATATTTATAAACGTTTTGGTGTAGCTTCGGGATCTGAAAATGCATCAGATCTCGTTCCAATGATATTTCAAGGTATAGATTGGATACTAACATCACAAATCTTGCTTCAACACGTTAGACATTATGAATTTGTCTCTCTATCTTAGAGTTCTACCTATCTTTTATATTGTAATGGTTTATGTTTGTGGAGTTTTGAAAAACTCACTTTCTTATTGTAGTCCGAATGTTTAAAGTCTTAATGAAAATAGTGTTACACAAAAAAAGATACATAATTTATGTTATTCTTATTTGATTATGTAGAGTATAAAAATATATGTCATAAATGTAAATATAGTTGAAGAGTAAAATGACAAAATAACATCAATATATTAGATATATTATAAAATTAAAGATATACTTCATCGTGAATAAAAACAAACTATACAATAATTTTTTTATATTTAAAAAACTTTATAAACATTAATAATTAATTTATGTTTATAATAGGATTATATGTTTACATAACAAAAATTAGTTGGTTATCTTATCTTACTAAATTGTGTTATATTTTACATTTTTACTTGAAACCGATAAAATTTATTAATTCATTAAATATTAATGAGAAAATAGTTTTTAAGCCAAAAAACTATAAAGTTGTCTCATTAGTATAATCATTCTCCTATTTGTCTCATTAGTATAATATTTTTGAAAATTACAATACTAAACTTGGAAAATAGAATTACCTATATATTTAAGAAATATTAAAATATATTAAACATTTAACTAATTAAAAAAAGGAAAAACCTTTTAACTTATTAAACATTTAACTAATTAAAATATATCACCCCCTGCTTTTCATCAACATAAAATTTCCATCCAAAAACTCCAATTAATTCTTATACACCACATGAAGCATAGATATGTATCATGGAAGAAACTATGTGAAATCTTTTATGAAAATAAAAAAATATGAAAGAGAGGTCGGAGAAGACGAAATATTGAAGAAACTGATTTTTTCACTTTTTTGTTCAAAAAAGCGAATTTACAGATAAAGAAACATAATATTTGCAAATATTTTCATAACTACTATTTTCTTAATTTTCGCAACTGTTCGTACTTATCCGTAGAATTTGAATTGTAATATAGGTAGAAGACGTTTATAATGTTTGAAACTAAGTTCTACGACTAAGTAGATTATTAGTGGACTGCAGAATGTTAATTATGCATACTTTAGAAAGATAGGTAAAATGCAGACTGAGAATTTCAAATTTATTTGGATTACTTTATTTTTAGCAGATTACGTTTTCTAAAAAAATTGACACATAACAAAACGTGGATTTTGATTTCTACTTTGTAGAACACAACATCTGTTATCCGTAGAATGTAAATTTACTTTTTTATTTAACAACTTTTTCAACCCCCAAAAATATCAATACATTGATATAAGTATTTCTTCAATATTTTATATTTTTCAATTTTTTTTGGTTTGCAAAACAATTTATTTTGATTTATTTCGAAAAATAAAAAAGGTATTAAAAGCAAAAAGAGTACAAATTTATTTTTTAATGCTAATGGGATAACTTTATGATTTTTTTGGCTCAGTAAAAACAATTTCCGCCATATTAATTTATATAGTTTCTACTGTAAATGGAAATCACTTTCAAATCTCTTAAGAACATGTCTTGACAGTTTCAATGTCGACCATAGTGGTGAAAAGTTTCTCGTCGAACACTCAACTAGAACAATATATATTGTCTGACCTTTATGACAATATATTTAAACTTGATTATTAATTTCTTTAACTGCGAACTTGCGTCATAAAATGCACCTTAACCACCATGTAACTCACACTTGAAGCGTGAGAAGAGACACAATATGCTCAGAACTTCTGTGTCAGAAGCCTTACTTATGCTCAGAAAATGACTGTTATCTACATGAAGTAGATGTATACTAAATTAATGAATATTTAACTATCCCTCTATATATTAAAAGAGAAGTACATTTGACACGTGACACTCACATAGCTATTCTCAGCCGAAATAACGCGATTCTATTGGTTGATTTTTTAGAAATTCATTTTTGATTTATTTTTGTCATCGACACAACTAAAAAAGGAAGCCCTATAAATACTTACCTTATTTTGTAATCTCGGTTGAAAGAACATCATTTTCCGAATATTACTTGCGCAAGATTGCACAAGAGTGTAATTAATATTACTTGCGCAAGAATATTAATTAATACATATATTTACTAATATCCTTTAATAAAAATATACGGTAAATCATATTGATTACTTGCGCAAAAATATTAATTAATACATGTATTTACTACTATCCCTTAAGTACTCTTACTAAAAATACGGTAAATCATATTGATTACTTGCGCAAGTTTAAATCATATCATATGCATTTAATTTCCTTCCAATAAAAATTAACTATGTTTATTTAAACGGTTCCATTATTTATTTTATGAATATTTTCTTGGCGTCGTTACAAACCTATATGATTCACTTCATATATATAGAGGTCAATGTCGAAGGATTAAATCATATTATTCTTATTTTTTTGACCTATAATGGCAATGGTCCGAGAGTCGAAAAATATTGTTTGCCCAGTACTAACATGTCACGGTCATCGACACAACTAAAAAAGGAAGCCCTATAAATACTTACCTTATTTTGTAATATCGGTTGAAAGAACATCCTTTTCCGAATATTACTTGCGCAAGAGTGTAATTAATATTACTTGCGCAAGAATATTAATTAATACATATATTTACTACTATCCCTTAATAAAAATACGGTAAATCATATTGATTACTTGCGCAAAAATATTAATTAATACATATATTTACTATTATCCCTTAAGTAGTCTTACTAAAAATATGGTAAATCATATTGATTACTTGCGCAAGTTTAAATCATATCATATGCATTTAATTTTCTTCCAATAAAAATTAACTATCTTTACTTAAACGATTTCATAATTTATTTTATGAATATTTCCTTGGCGTCGTTACAAACCTATATGATTCACTTCATATATATAGAGATCAATGTCGAAGGATTAAATCATATCATTCTTATTTTTTTGACCTATAATGGCAATGGTTTGAGAGTCGAAAATATCGTTTGCCCAGTTAGAGATTTAAAGCCCCGTAAAGATACGTCCCGTATTGAAGTTAGGGTTATTCGGTTATGGAGAAGCTACAACAAAGAATCAGGCAACACCATTGAAATGATTTTTGTTGATAAAGAAGTAAGTTGTTCTCACACAACTTGACTGAGTCTTTGTTTTATTGTTTATTAGTAAGATCCGAATTAATAAATTGTTTAAGAAATAATATAACATGTCCTACCAAAATGGTATAATCAGGGAATAAGAATTCATGCTTCCGTTGGTGAACAACTCATCAAAAAATATGGTGACAAGCTACATGAGGGAGATGCAATTGTCGTCCAGTTGTTCAAGGTCTACGATGCCATTGGTTAATATCGTACAACCTCCCATCCGTACAAAATTGGCTTCTATCCAACCATTTTTGTTAGAAAAGCTGTTGAGTTTCCGAGTGAAGTTCCTTAAAAGTATTTTGCGGGTTTTACCGATATTATGGAAGGAAATATCGATAGTAGCTGTTTGGTAGGTGAGAACTGATCTTACACATTTAAAAATTCTTTCAGATTTGTTAATTTTGTTCCTCTTTTTATTGGTTCTGTTATGTAGATGTTATTGGCCAAATCGTTAACTTTGGATCTTTGGAAAACAAAATGATAAAAGGAAAAGATAACATGAGGCTTTTGATAGAGTTACGTGACCAAAAGTAAGCTTATTTATTTTATCATTTTTCTATAATTTTCTATATAAACATGTTATCATATGTTTTGTGACTTAACGTAATCGTTATACAGTAATGTGAAGATGATGTGTACTCTGTGGGGTGGTTATGCTAAACAAGTACATGAGTACATTATTGCTAACATGTCCACAATGATTATTTGTATGATCAGGTTCTGTTCTGTTAAGGAGTGGAAAGGTATGTGATTAGACAATGATTAAACCATAATTATTATGGACATGTCATATAATAAAATCTAATATTGTAGGTGCTTGCTCTATATAAAGTGGTTTTAATTCTACTCATATTTTGCTCAACCCAACGCTTGAACTGATTGATGAGCACTGCAAAGTTTTGAAATAGAACATAAGATTGCTCACTGGCCTTTCTGATGTTGCAGCAAAAGAGCTTCAATCCTTCTCAAAATGGATTTTGGATATTGGAGATGGAAAAATAAATTTGCCTAACGACGGTCAAGTTGAGATTGACATCCCTTCTGATTTGTTGATAAAAATTGTGGAAAAGATCCTATTAAGACTATGACAAAAGAGGTTTATGGACAAACATTTCAAACTTCAACAGATAAGGATTTGTATAGACATCGAGCCATTCTCACCCCAACAAATGATGAAGTGGATAAAATAAATGATTACATGCTTTCGCAGTTGCCAGGTAATATGTTTTTCTGTTTAAGCTTATGTTCCAGTATTTTACACGTTTTTGTCACTAAAGAAAAGGATTTACATATGTTTTCAGGTGAAGAGAAGGTTTACCTTAGCTTTGACAGTATTATTCCATCTGATGTTGACGTAGAAGAAAATGTAGTATATCCTGTAGAGTTTTTGAACAGTGTTAAAGTGGCTGGACTGCCTAGACATAATTTGAAGCTCAAGGTTGGTGCTCCTATTATGTGTCTCCGTAACGTGGATCTTTCAGATGGTTTATGCAATGGTACTAGGCTAATTGTTACTCAGTTACTGCCCCATGTGCTAGAAGCTAGAATTATAACCGGAAACAATATTACTGGAGACAAGGTCTAGATTCCTAGAATGTTTGTCACACCACCTGACACAAAGTTTCCCTTCAGAATGCGTCGAAGACAGTTTCCCATTACATTGGCTTTCGCGATGACCATCAACAAAAGTCAAGGTCAAACACTAGAAAACGTTGGTTTGTTTTTGCCTAGGCCAGTGTTCTCTCATGGTCAGCTCTACGTCGCACTTTCAAGAGTTAAATCAAGATCGGGATTAAAAATCCTAATAACTGGTAAAGAAAGGAAGCCGGAGACGAAAACTTTGAATGTTGTCTACAAACAAGTTTTTCAGAATTTTCCGTAGCCAAGGGTACTTAATTGTACCTTTACTTTTTTTTCAAATAATTTAAGGAAAATATAGAAACTGTTACAATTATTTATCTTTTCAATTTCTGAGATGGGTAGTGATGAGTATTAAAATTAAATCTTAAACACACATATTAGGATTTTTAATGATGTTGCAATTATACATACACACAATATGTTGCACCCTGATACTGAAGATACTTTGTTCCATCACGTCCATGTAAAATATAGAGTACCAGCATTTGCATGTGTCTTTGCTTTACCTAAAACACGGTGGTTTTATGATATAAAATACGTGCCTACCAAAACCCAACCACTATTAAGCCATAAATGAATCTGTTCATGTCCGCACAGGGTGCGGGCCGGTCATCTAGTATGAATTATATGTTATACATGGTAACATCTTTCAACTTAATGATGTTATGTGATTATGGATTTAGTTTAATTAATCTAAAAAATGACATGGATGTTAGAGATGTTAACTATATTTAGTTTTCCTGTTGATCAATTAAAATTTGACCCATTTGACCATAATTTAATTAAAGTTTAACATGAACCATCCTAATAAAACAAAATGAAATATGACCACAAAATTATAAAATCAGTCAAAGACAAAATTTAAATACCAGCACATCATCTCATTATTGCCGGGCAAATTATAACATTTTTCTTGGGTCTCTTTTAAAATTTTGTGGGCAAAATTCATTTTGTTTAAATTGGAATGGTTAGTTAGGGTGAAAATTTAGTTAAATTATGGTAAGACAGGCCATATATTAATTGATCAATGAGAGAATTAAACATATTTAATGTCCACGGTGTCTACATCACTTTTTAGATTAGTGACATTAAGCTTCTGATGTTAGCCACAACATTATTAAATTGAATAATGTTCCCAATCATAATATATACTTTATATAGTTGTAGGTATCCATTAACTTAATATACATAAAGTGATAGTCAATACTTCATATAGCCAATAAACATTTTTGTAGCTTTGCTTTTTAATTGAAGTTTGCAAAGGTTAACTTGGTTGCGTAAGTGTCTCCAACCAATACTTAAATGAATGAAAGTATTAACACCTCTTCCCCTCCCCTTCCCCCCCTCTCCAACAACAATAGCAACTCATTAAAAACATTTTTGAAAGCAACTTCAGAAATTTGTGCTTTTATGAGATTTCCATTGCCCGTAAATGAGCATCAACTTAGGCATGATCTCTCTAGTAAGTACCTTATACAAATTATATTAATATAAAATATTATGGTAATTAAATTTTGAAAACAAAAAAAATAACTAATTAGAAAATGACACATTTTCAATTAGTCTCTCACGTTTACTTTGGCATCTCTGTAAAAATGTACGTCTTTCTATCTCTCTCTTTATTTTCTACTTTCTTTCATACTTTTATGAATATTATATTAATTAAAACTGAAGAAACTCCTCTAAACTATTACCACTGCGGGGGCCCTTAGAGCACCTACAATGGAGGATCCTTAAAAGGAGTCGTTAGGGAAAAAATAATTAAATGATCGGTGGACCCCACTAAAATTTAAAGATTCGATCTTTAAAATCTCTAAATATGGATTGATCCTTACACTGTTTGCGGGCTCCCATAACACATGGCGGCCCGCGATTGGTTGGAATATTCTTTTTTTAATAAAATGAAAAAAATGAATAGTTAAGGATCCACAATGTGTAACATCATTGTGGATGCTCTTACGGTTCTGGATTGACTTTTTTGTAATTCTTTGGACAACTTAAAAATAGGAGGATCTTTAATGGAAATCTTTAAATGAGTCTTTTACTATTAATATACTGAAAATTAGTAGAGAAAAGTGAGAATCTCTTAAAAATTCCTACTATAGAAACTTTCAGAAACCCATGAAAAGTTTGAGACTTTCTCTATAAATGGTTCGATCATTTTAGAATTAAAATATAATTCAATGATTTCATTATATAAAACTATTAATATTTTATTATTTTAGAGACTAATTTTAAGTTTCTCACCATTGGCTTGAACAAAAAAAGTTTCTCATCGTTGGAGGTGCTAAACAAGATGCTTATGCAAGTTTAAAGTCTCATTAACGATTGCACATATATATTATTTTTAAACTGACAAACCCGGTCATGAGTTTGGCTCACAAAACATTTATCGTTTTTCATTTCTCACTCCCTTTTCGCAACAAAAAAGATTTAACAATTTTGGGGGTGATTGGTTGTAGTTGTAGATGCTATAAACAACTAAAATTTAGCATAAAGCCATATAGGTTAACCAATCAGGGTTTCATTTTAAATAAAAAATCTATAGCAAAAAATCTCTAGATAATTAAAATGTGGTTGTAAAAAGCTTTATTTGTAGAATAAAATAGTGATTTATAAAGTTAGAGCAAAAAAATTTACATTAAATAAATTTACAACTTAAGTTCTATAGCCAAAAACATAAAGATATAGCTCGTTCGAGTCACTTCATTCTAGTCACCTCCATTGGTACTTCCATTATTAAAGTGAATTGTGACATGCTTTGAGGTCACATCTCATGAATACTGGCTGCAAACTTTTATCTCAAGCCTTTGAATTGTCGACATTAATTATAGCTAAGTCGCTGAGAGTTTATGGTGATTATTTCATAAATGTCTTCTTTTGAAAGGATGACAAGTATAGAAATGGTGTTAAGCACATTAAGTTAAAGTACTTGTTTGTTAAAGAAGTTCATAAATATAGAGTGTCATTTTAGTACATAAAAAATGATATAATGATAGCATATCCGCAAAGTAAAAGTTTACCATTCTAGGCGTTCAATGGCCATTTAGAATGTATGGATATTATAGATAAAGTCTTGCTATTATATTTTATGAAATGCTCATTAAGTATTTGACACCTACGAATTCACTTAAAGTTAAGTTTCTGATTTAGTAAATATGTTAGCATTAAAAGATGTGTATACACTTAAGGTTCAAAGATACATATGATAAATATATATATATTTTTTAAAATTCTCATATAAAGATAATATAAAGTTAGAATTGGTTTGCGATACATAGAAGGGACTATGTCGGTAAAATGACATACAACCGCCATGATTCAATCATTTCTAGTTTTAATAAGGATTAAGTGAACTTGACGTAAAAATGCACATTAAAGTTATTGAACCCTTAAGGTGACACAAAGGTCAAGTGAGAGAATGTAAGAATATTTTATATTCTTATATGACCTATGTGTCTTTCATTTTGATTATAAAATTCAAGTTTACATTAAAGTTATGAATTCTAACATTAAAGACTATACCGCGATGAATGAGTTTTGATTAAAGTCATTAGAATTCAGTTGTATTAATAATCCTCCTCTCTTACCTTATTTTATGTCTTTCCTATGATCGTGTATATATATATATATATATATATAATGTGTATATATATATATATACATATATGTGTGTGTGTATGGTAGTTGATAAATAATATAGCTACTTAAAAATATAGAAAACAAATTATATTTAAGCCTACTTAATAGTTTTAAAGCTCATTAATTAAAAAGCCTAAAATTAAAAGTATAAGTGCTCTCATCTTCCTTTCACTCTACATGACGAACGTGATTATTTTTAGTATTTGATTTTTTTTTTAATTTAAGTTTGATGTAAACTAATAACATAATATCTTTTTTGTTATACAAATCTATGAAATTTTTTCTTAAAATACCATTCATACCGACACCCGAAGACAATTTGGATGATTTGCCATGGGATCCTGCTAAAAGGGAAAAAAATACAGCATATTATTCAAATCAAAGAGATGAGGTAAGACTCAAATACCTAACTAGGGGTCCTTGTAAACCCTATGATCATAATTTTTCGACAAAGATGATTGGAAATCACTGAGACAATAGAGCTTACTGCTTGTGTTTTTACTTGTTTAGAGATAATATACATAAGCAAGGTGGGAATGATAGGTTTGTGATTGAAGATTTTTCTAGTTGGAATAAGTCTAAGAGATTAGCTTCTCATGTGGGTGGTATGAATAGCTTTCACAGTATTGATGTTAAGATGTGTGACTCTTTGATGAAGCAAAAGCATTCCATTGCACAAGCTTTTTACAAGCATGATAATGTTGTGAAAAATGAATATCTTCTTCGGTTGAATGCTTCAGTTGATGCTTCTAGATAGTAAGGTTGTTTTGAAAAATGCTCCAAAAAAATAACCAAAACTTCTCCACCGATTCAGAAAGATATTGTGCATTGTTTTGCAGAATAAGTTATGAAATCTATTATCGAACAAGTTGATCATCACGTTTTTGGTCTATTGGTGGATGAATATGCTGATATTTCTTACAAGGAACAAATGGTTGTTGTCTTGCGCTTTTTCGATAAAAATGGAACAATCAAAGAAAGATTTATGGTGTGGTTCGTGTAAAAGAAACTTCTTCTTTGACACTTATTGATGATTTGTTTGCTAAGTACAGATTGATCTTGAAAAATGTAAAAGGACAAGGTTATGATGGAGCGAGTAATACGAATGCTGAATTCAATGGTCTCTGGTCTTTGATTTTAAAGGAAAATAGTTCAAGCTATTATGTTCATTTATTTGCACATTGCTTCAGTTGGTTGTAGTGGCAGTCGCGAAGAAACATTTCGAAATTGGTGAATTTTTTATATATTTCTACATTATTGAATATAATTGGAGCTTCTTGGAAATGATAAGATATGCTTAAAGAAAAATACCATGACAATATTGAAAAGGGAATTAGCAGTGGTGAAATTAGCATTGGAAAAAGGAAGAATGAAGAGTGTTCTCTTCCAAGGCCAACAAATACTTGTTGGGGTTCTCATCATAAGAAATTAGTGTTTTTGGTCGAGTTGTTTTCAATTGTTATTGAGATGCTTGAGTATATCCAGAAGCAAGGCTATGATAACTCAAAGAAACGACAAGCATATGGTTTTCTTAAGTACTTTTGTATTTTTGATTTCTTCTTCTATATGCAATTGATGCTGTTTGTTTCGGGTCTAACGAAAAATTTATCCATGGCCTTGCAACAAAAACATCAAGAAATTCTGAATGTTGTTTTATTGGTTTAGTCAACTAAGTGAGAACTACAAAAGCTTAGAGATAATGGGACTCCCTTATGGTTAGAGTTTCTTCTTCTTATAAGAAACATGATATTGAAATGATCATGATGGAAGACGAGATTGTTGATTCAAGGAGTCAAAGAAAGAAAAGCAACATGACCAATTTACATCATTACAAGATCAGTTGCTTAAATGTTTTTCTTGATTTGCAGCTCCAAGAGTTCAATGATCGTTTTACTAAGGTAAACACCCAACTCCTTTTTTGTATGGCTTCCTTAAGTCCTACAAATTCCTTCAAGTTGTTTGACAAAGAGAAGATGATAAAATTGATTTGAGTTTTATCCCAGAAATTTTTGTTTAATTGAGCGTTTTTCTTTTGAGCAGCAACTTGACATATACATTGATAATATAAGAGTGGATAGTCGATTTAAGTCTTGGAGATCTTTCTCGTTTGATGGTGGAAACACATAAAAATTTTGCACATTCTTTAGTTTACAAACTTTTGAAGTTAGTATTAACTCGTAGCAACTGACGATAAATGTTTTTCTAAAATAAAGTTTGTGAAGACAGTTTTGCGTAACCGAAATGGAAATCAATTTGTAAATGATTGTTTAGTTTGTTTTATTGAGAATGATTTGTTTGCATCAATAACACATGAAACAGTGGTGAAAAGGTTTCAAATCATAGATGAACCAAGAATATGTTTGTAAATTTAAAATAATATTGTAATTTAACAAATACCTTTTTGATATCATATTTTAAATTTAATTTTATACCCCCAATAAAAATATTTTGTGCTTCTGTCACTGGAGCTGGGTTCAAGTCTTTCCATGTGCAAATCTTTTTGACCTTTTTGTTTTGTTTTGGGCTTGTAGCCATGAAAAATTTAAAGATGTTCTTGTATAGTAAAGTAAAACATCAAATATAATTTTTATCATTGGTTTTTTTAGTTTAATATTCTCTTTGTTCCTAGAAGCTAAATGATCATAAACAAATTATTTCAAAAGATGTTTGTTTAAAGTTTCTTATGAAAATTTTACTAGTTAATAAGGGTGAAATATAAACTTCAAAAAATAATTCAATTGTAATTTTGAAAATAATTAGTTTAAAATTATGGAAAATTGGTAAATAACTAAATACAAAACATATTTACTATAAAAATTATTATGTTTTTTAATATGTGTAAAACATAAACATACATCTTTCAGAAATAGACAAAAGACAAAGTAATATATAAACCTTAATCTGGCACTTATTAATGACTACTACGCAGCCCTTAATTGTGGATGGGAGTCGTTCTTTTTAGTTTAGATCGATTAGGATAATCCTTGTGCATAGTTTCCAGTAAATCTCTGGGCCCTTGATCTAAATACTCAGACCCGTCCCTTTTCTGTCCCATCATTTTCATTGATTCGGTTCTCAATTTCAAAGCATTTAACTGCAAATGAAAACAATCACTCTTGATATACCTAATTATGATATCACTATAACACACACACACTTATGTACAAAAACAAAATGTGTGGGAAATTTATGTTCTAAACTACCATTTGGTACTGGCAAATAAGTATTACTTAAACTACAGTTTCACATGTAAATATATACCTTTCGTCCCATCGAGATGTCCTTGTTTCCGATTGCCGCATGAACATGTTGATGATCTTCAGCTCTTGATATACCTAATTAAATGCATATGTATCATATGCATCAGTCACTATAAGACCAAAGAGTATTAAAAAGGGGAACAAGAATTGAACCTTGAAATGCCAAAAGAAGAATCATTAAGAAGAGACACAATAATCCTAAAGTTATTAACTTCGCGTAATTCCACTTCTTCATCTCTTTTAACTGTCAATAGTGGAGAAAAAGACCCAGAGATAAATATTTTTTCTCTACAGTTTTGAAATTCTGCGGGTTAACATTTTATGTTTGGATAGACGTTATATGAATGTATTTATACAAAAATTATGCGATTTAGATTTGGTTAAAAACAAAAGAAATACTACTTTATGGTATCTAGTAGTGTTTAAAAACAATAAAATATAGTCAAAAGCAATTATTAAGTCTGATGAGCTGTGTTTATCTGTCAATTTTAAGCTGATTGGCATTAATTTATTTACTACTAGCCAATAATAAACAACAATAAAACTACCAAAAATTCACCATCAGCACAAGTCATTGCTAGGGCTCTTCCTAAGATGTTTACAGAAAAGATACTTGTTTCATATCATGACTAGGATTTTGAATAGAACCTAACCAAAA